>PVKP010008188.1:0-37000 GCA_004027715.1 Plecturocebus donacophilus | reverse complement strand
AAAAAAAAAAAAAAAAAGGAAAAATAACTATAAAACCAAATCTCGAAAACATTAATTTGGAATTTGGCTGAAATTTACATTTATATTATCCATAAAGAAAATTTACTAAGCAAATTAACAATGCAAATTACAGAGTAAACAATTAAACAGCTTCAAGAAATCATTTCAAACATCAAAATTATGCTAAAAGTGGCTGGGCATGTGGCCCAAGACTGTAACCCTAGCACTTTGGGAGGCCGAGATGAAAGGGTCACTTGAGGTCAGGAGTTCGAGACCAGCCTGGCCAACATAGTGAAACTCTGTCTCCACTAAAAATATTTAAAAATTAGCTGGGTGTGGTAGTGGGTGCCTGTAATCCCAGCTACTTGGGAGGCTGAGGCAGGAGAATTGCTTGAACCCAGGAGGCGAAGGTTGCAATGAAATGAGATCGTGTCACTGCATTCCAGCCTGGGTGACAGCACAAGACTCTATCTCAAAAAAAAAAAAAAAATTGATATGCTAAAAGCAAACAATTCAAATATCTATTAGATTTTTTTAAGGGCCAGGATCTTGCCTTAATCACCTCTGATTTCTCCAGGAGGCACTCAAATATTTATTAAATTCTGTTATCTAATAATTAAAAGAAATTTCTCTAGGGTTTCTCCTAGGCAACGCTTATTTTGTCTAGAGTTCATTATTATATCAACTTGAAAACAATGAAATTAAAAATTTAAAAGAAGGCATGCCTACAAAACTTAACTGTTTCGAAAAAAGCAAAAAGCATCATATTTCCACAACCTGGAGTCTACCCAACTTCCCCAGCACTGTTTGTGCCTCCCTTAATTACCTACATGTGAATTTTAGGGTATGTGTTACCTCCCCTATTCGACCATGACCTCTCTGAGGGCTAAGATCATGAGTGAACTGACACTCCCAAAGTACCTTGCTTGATGCCTTGAGCTTAGAAGGCACCTGACAATCATCTGAATAGCTTTTGCATTTGCCAATCCTCCTTCTGTAAGAGTAAATCTAGTTATCAGACAGTCATTCATTCTCAGGTCTAGGAAATAGTATTAGGTCAGTTCTTTTGCCCATTCAGAGTGAATACTGTAGGAGTATTTTTCCGTGCTCATAAACTGGCTCAAATAGTAATCCCTCCTTCCCAAAAAAGAGTTCTGAAACAATAAGTGTAAGTACATAGCACATAGAAAATACTCGATTTTTTTCAATCATTTTAGATTTTAGCCTTCCAGGGCAAACATTGAGAGGAAATAAAACTCATAAATATACAAGGTCTGATGTATTTTAAAGTCACTGTCTTTATTCACTTCAAGAATTTTATAACAACAGATATTTTTCAATACCTGACTGTTCTCCCCACCCTCAATTTTTTCAATTTAATCCAAATTATAAAACTTCCCTTTATTCTCCCCACCCTCAATTTTTTCAATTTAATCCAAATTATAAAACTTCCCTTTATTCTATAATTTTCCTGACTAAATATGACATCACATTTTATTTTGCTCTTCCAAAACTACCTACTTAAAATAATGTTTTCCATGATCCTTATTTCATCAGGGCCACGAATAATTAGTGAATTCTCGTCTACACATTTTATTTTGCAAACTGTCATGATATGGTGGTTGGGCAATAGTACTCCATATGTACCTCTGCCCTGGGTCACATGGATAGGTAACAGATGGACTGAAAGTAAGAGGACAAAGATAGAGGCTGGTATGAAATTTCACACCCTGGAGTTCAGACTGCTTGCCTTCCAGGCACAGAGCAATGTCTAAGCAACATACTGCTGAGATGCTTTGTAGTCTCTGCTTTGACATCCAAACTTCACAGAGTTCTGATTCACTGATACTTAAAGACTCTCACTACTACTTTCTATTAACAAAGTTCATACTTTAGACTATTTCAGACACAGGAAGTATGAGCAGAACTGAGAAGTATGATAACAGAGAGAATAAGGGTACCACGAAGAGGAAACACAAGAGTGGCAATGGATGAAACGAGGAAAGGAAAAGGGCATAACCAGCTTCTAGATTCAAAACCAAACACAACTGTGCTTTCCCAACTGCTGTTCCCGCATACCAGCAACTAGCTAAGACAGGGAAGTAAATTATCAACCTCAGCCATTCCTGAAATATGTATTAAATTTATACCTCATACATCTGTTAATGGAAACATTCTTTTTTTCTTGATTTTTACAATGTATTTGTTGTTTATATAATGTCCCTTTAAAAGGCATTATGACTATGAAACCAGATACTTGGATTTTAATTCCACCCCTACCCCACGGACAGTTACAAGCGTTAAAACTACAGCATGTCTTGGTAATTTTAGGAATGTTACTTAAGTTCACTTAGCCTCCCTAACTTCATCTACAGATGAAGAATATAGAAATGCCCATTGTCTCACGGTGTTGCTGAGAGGAATAAATGAGTAAAGTAACATAATGCACAAAGAAACCAATTCAGTGTCCCTTGAATAGTATTAAGTGCTCATCACAAACTAATTTATACATTACATTCATACATACATTTAAAAAACCAGCAGCGATGGTGAGAGAAGTGATGGGTAGTGTAACAATGTAATTCACTTTGACTCCATAAAGATATTTATCAACTCTTATTGCTATCTTCATACATTCTATCCTTATAGTACCATGTTCACAAACTTGCTGTTACATAATTTAGACTAAATCAGAAAAGGCATAATTTCTGTGGAAAGAAGAAAGCAGTCTTATTGAAGAGGTTTCTCCTGCTAGAGCAACTAAACATTCTGTAGTCCAGATAATTCTGAAGAATTCTGGGAAACAGTATTTGACTAAAATAAACATAAAACCTCTTCAAAACACTTAAACTCCATGGATACATGTAAAGAACAAAATGACCTGGACAGAAGAAAGGTGAAAACAAGATCCACTCCAGGTTACTCTCAACGTCATTAAATTTAAAAGGAAAAATTCTATTTTCCCCCTACTCTCTGACGTCTCCTTTGTCTACAGCGGGAAAAGGTTATTAAATTAAGAGTACATCTAATTTCATTTACAAACTCACATAAAAGTATATTTGGTTAGTCCTGTTAAATTTGTGTTTTAAAAAATTGCCGTGGGTCTTAATAACTGTTACCCTGGCAAGAAATATGAAATGAGGCTATCACCTTTCTTAGAAACTTCACTGAGCTCACAGAGTTTTGCGTATGAAAAATTAGAAAATTCTCAAATGGCACAAACACAAGGAATTATTGTTTACGACAGTAATATAGCTTAGTAATTAATTCAGATAACTTGAAGGCCAAATATCACAAATAGCACATCTATTTGACATTGCCCTGAATTACATCTGTATCTTTTATTAGCATGTCTTTCAAAATATGCTTTGCATACAGTAGATCTCCTTGGCATATTCTGGACCTAAGAATAATATGCTGAATAGCAAAGAAAAGTCATAAATAATGTACAAAGTCTGTAACAGACCTAAAATCTAAATTTGAACATACTTCAAGAATTTCTGTTAACTCTTTCCATATCGCAAAATTAGCCCAGTCCTCTATTTCTTCACCCTCAATTTGTTTTCATTAGTTCCCAAAGACTATCAAAAGAAGGAAATAGTTAGATCCCGGCAGGAATCAAATTTGTGTGTGGAGAGCTCTACCATTATTGGCCAATATTGACTATTCCTTAATACTACTCTTCTCTCACTCTTTTTTTTTTTTTTTTTGAAACAGAGTCTTACTCTGTCACCCAGGCTGGAGTGCAATGGTGCAGTTTTGGCTCACTGCAGCCTCCACCTCCTGAGTTCAAGCAATTACAATTCTCCTGCTTCAACCTCCCAAGTAGCTGAGGTTACAGGTGCCCACCACCACCCCTAGCTAATTTTTGTATTTTGAGTAGAAACAGGTTTCACCAAGTTGGTCAGGCTGGTCTCGAACTCCTGACCTCAAGTGATCCCCCCGCCTTGGCCTCGCAAAGTGCTGTGATTACAGGCATGAATCACCACATCCGGCCTTTTCTTATCCTTTATTCACACTAAAATATTCTCTAGGACCAAGGGAGAAAAGATCTAATCAGGAAACATTTTTCATTGATCATAAAAACCACAGAAGCATTTTACCTGACCTCCATTAAACCAACTCACAGAATTCAAGTTCTCCTTTCCTCTGTAAGGCTTACTGACTGAAGCCCGGGCATACTGAATCCCCATGGCTAGTTGGATATCTCCCAGAATGCTGATGCTTACCAAGAGTCAGCTGTATTCATTCCCAAGCCTGTTCATGCCATTGTAATATTACTGTACTTTAAAACTTAAACAATAAATAAACTAATGCAAAAGAGTGAAAAAGAAAGAGCTACTGTTTCCATGAACATTAAGTGGATGATTTTAAAAAAAACTTGGTAAAGATGAGTTCCTTTCCAAAACTTTCACTAAATAAGGTATTCAGAAGACAACAGTAAAAGATGGAAAGTTTTGCTAAAATCTAGTATTTCGCACACATTGATTGATTCACAGCTGCTTAAGCTTTTACCTCTATTCAAAATTAAAACTGCCAATTTCACATGACCCATTATTGATAAAGTTTATGCCAAAAAAGATACTTCAGGACTCCAAGTGGCAAATACAATCTCAAAGAAAAAGTCTGGGACTGCATCAAAAGATCAGAGGAAAAATGGAAATGTATATATTTTCAGCTAAAATACTGAAGGTGTATATATATGCATGGTTTTTCACAATTTCCTGCTTAACTGATTTTTCAATTAGCTACGGGTTTTTCAATCAGCATTTCATAAGAGGGCACTGACTGTAACTGTAGCATTCTCTTCCCACATTAAAAAGGCCAAAAGAAAAGAAACCATTCATGCAAACTAAAATTATGTACTATACCTTTTCCTTTTGAATCCATGAAGAAAAGATCAAGAGAGAGAAAGAAAAGCAAGAAATCAGTTCACAAATTCAGCGAAAAGGCAGGTAAAAAAATTCAAGAATATCAGTGACAAGCTTTAGTTATCTGTGGGAATGATACTAAACGTGATGAAGTGATCCCTCTAGCATTTACGATGTTCAGCTATGGGTTATGGGAAAAATGTACAATACTCTCATTAGAGCAAAGTAAGTAAATCCATGTTTAAGTGAAATAAAAACAAAAACAATTCCAAAAAGATAGTCTACTAAAGTACATTAACAACTTAAAAAAAAAAGGGAAACCAAGGACCTGGGGATCTTTATTAAGATTTGAACTTTTGAGATTCTGTATAAGGTAAGTACCAATACATTTTTTAAATGCTATATGCCCATAATTACTTAAGAATAGGCAATAAACATCAGTCTTTAAGAAACTTAGAATGATTTCTATCTTAATGACCGGGGCCTCTGCTTCAAAGAGGAACATTTAGTACTTAAACAAGTATAGTTCTTCCTGCTACACTTTCTCCTATGATCAACACAGACGTTTAACAGAGATGAGATCTAACCCAGGCCTCTAGACACTTTATAGTATTATTACTCTGCCATTGGTTCCCAGGCTTTCAAGCATATTTTAATCCATTTGCTAAAACACATTGTCCAAACATCTGATTCCAATAAACAGTAATGAGTAAAGTTTATTAACCACACTATTAATACCCAAAGCACAACCAGAATATTATGATTCTTTCTCAAAGTGTTCACTTTGGCATACTTTGTTTTCCATGAGGCTGTAATGAAAGATTATTAATTCCTCATATCTACAAGAAAGCTGCTGGGGTCTTAAAAAAAAAAAAAAATCCAAAACCAGGCCCAAGGAAATTAAAAAGACAGTATCAAAAGACAATGTTCTCTTTTCCTCTGTTAGTTTTTGTTTGTATTCATTTTTGAATTTGTTTGCAGTAAGCTATACATGGGTTTGATTATAAGCAGTCACACATTCTCATAACACTGACAAGAAAGGGATGTTAAAGCAGATAGAGGTGAGGAAAAGTGAGTGCTGGTAAGTGGGAGCAAAAAATCAACATGCAATCTGCTGGCAAATACACGCATTATAACCTATTCTCATTCACCTTAGTTCTTGTATTCTTTTCTTCCTATCTTAGAATTTGCCTTCTTTTCTCTCAGGATAGCAGAATTGCTTAGAATAGTGGAAATACACTGATCTAGGATTCAGCATTCCTCAATGAACTTGGCTGAACTTGGCTCTGTGCATGTCACTTAACCTCTCTGGTCCTCAACAGCCTCAGATGTAAAATACGGAGACTGAACTAAATGACCCCAAAGGATTCTTTTCCAAAATTCTGTTTAATATTAATTATGCCCCACAGGAAGACCACCATTCTGAACACCTGATGGGAGAGCAGGCTGATAGAAACTTTTCTAGAGGGCGATTAGATAATACATATCAAAAGTCCTTAATGTTCATCTTCTGATCCAAGCAATTCCACTGTTAGGAATATCTGTCCTAAAAAAGTAATCATGTACACAGAGATGTAGCAACAAAGACGTTCATCACACTACTGTATGTTTACAAACAATTTAAATGTCTTACAGTAGGAAAAGATTAAGTAAATTAGCAAGAATCCATTTAATAGAATACTATGCAGCCATTAAAAATGATGTTACAGACAAAATACATAATTGCATGAAAAGATATTCATGATAATGAAAAGCAGGTTACAAATTAACATGATCCCATTTGAGGATGTATATATACATATATACAGGTACAGAAAAAAGACTAAAAGGTTACATATAAAAATGTTAGGAATTATTCCTGGATGGTAGGACTTGGTATATCTTCAACTTTTCGCTCATCTATATTTTCTGAATTTTCTACTATGAATGTATATCAACTATAGACGTTTTTAAAAGTCTTTTTCAATCAATTCTAAGTTCTTTCGAAAGAATTATAATTTTGTTTCTATTTTTCTGGTCCCCAAACAATAAAACTCTATTATTTAAATCAATTACCTTTGAAAAGACTAGGTTTTACAATTACATTTTAAATAAAGCTTTTGTCATAATACAAAAGTTATAATAGTAAGTCAAATCATTCAAAACCAACAGAAAACAACTAGTTATCCATTCATACGGTAAACAAGGATGCGAGGCCCCACAGAAATCAAATTGTGGTTCTGCTATTAAGTATTCTCAGGTAATCTTTATAAAATATTCTGTAGGTTCCTTACTAAATACAGTGATATCCGGACTTCCATTTAACAGAGATGAAATGACTTAATATCCAGAAGAGAATACTAAAAATGGCCCTCCCCAAAAAAACTAATCGTTTTTATTTATTTATTTATTGGTGACACAGCGCAACATTGTCTCAAAAATTTTTATTTTTTTTAAATTTTAATTTATTTATTTGAGACAGCGTCTTGCTCTGTCACCCAGGCTGGAGTACAGTGGCACGACCTCAGCTCACTGCAACCTCCGCCTCCCAGGTCCAAGCAATTTTCCTGCCTCAGCCTCCCAGGTACCTGGGATTACAGGCGCCTGCCACCACACTCAGTTAATTTTTTGTACTTTTTTTTTTCAGTAGAGATGGGGTTTCACCGTGTTGGCCAGACTGGTCTCGTGCTCCTGACCTCAGGCGATCCACCTGTCCTGGCATAACAAAGTGCTGGGATTAATTAAGCGCGTGAGCCACCACACCCAGCCTTAACAATCTAATAGTTTTTAAATTAAAAAAAAAGCATAAAATATTCCACTCATACATCAAATTCAAAAGCAAAGAAGGTTTAATGAAACTACTGTTATTTAGTCTCAGGTAGAAAAAAAATGAGAAAATACAACTACCTTCTACTATACAAATAAAACTAGTTCTCTTTTCAACCAAGAAAGCAACGTGATTTCAGGCCAAAAAATTGTCAGTTTAGAGCAATTTACAATGGAAATAAAAAAGAGCTCATTGTCAGTCAGAGTTCCTGAAATTACTGAGAAAGCCTGGGGAAGCTGTTTTCCTGAAGATCTTTTAGAATACCCACTATTAAAACATGATTCAGAATCAGAAATCCCCACCAACACCAAGTGGAGGCAGATGAGATGGTAACCCCAAGTTCCTTTCAACTTTATTCTTTTTGTCTAGGTTTGCAGAGAGAGTCAATAGATGTGACAGCTTATAAATTCATGAAGAAGAAAATAAACTTGCAATAAGCAGCAAAACAAAGCTGTGAGTCAAATAACTGTTAGCCATAAAAATATTAGGCTGGGCACGGTGGCTCATGCCTGTAATCCCAGCACTTTGGGAGACCGAGGCAGGCGGATCATGAGGTCAGGAGTTCAAGACCAGCCTGGCCAACACAGTGAAATCCCCTCTCTACTAAAAACACAAAAAGTCAGCTGGGCATGGTGGCACATGCCCGTAATCCCAGCTACTTGGGAGGCTGTGGTAGGAGAATCGCTTCAACCAGGGAGTCAGAGGCTGCAGTGAGCCGAGATCACACCACTACACTCCAGCCTGGCTACAGAGCAAGACTCTATCTCAAAATAAAAAAAATTGACTGCTACTTTTCAAGTTTTTCTGGTTTTGTTCAAGAAAATAAAGGACACTATATAAACTGTGATTAAAGAACATTATAAAACCCAAAGGACACTTAATATTTAAAAGCAGGAAAGCACTTAGAAAATTTACCAAATATTAAAGCCAATCCATGAGATGTACCCACTGCTATCAGACTGGACACCGCCTGAAAACAAAAGGGAAGATGACATGTAAGATATTACATTAAGAATCTTGAAATAATCAGAGTTGAATTTGTTGGCCTTCCTTCCTCTAGGCATCAGATGACATACAAACTATTATAAATAAGAAGAATTTCATCCAGGAGGCAAGACGGGAAATGAAACTCAGGACATTTTATTTCTGAGAATCCCTCTAAATTTACTCTAAGAGTAAGCGCTATCAAAATATCATATGTTCAACATTACAGGCAATAACACGCCACTCAGCTTCCTTTAAAGCAACTTTCAACTAAAAAATCAGGGGTCCAGGCAAAGTAAGAGGCACTTACGCTGCTCAACCAAGAGCTTCCTACAAGGTGTGGGGAAGAGATGAGAACACACTTCTCTAGTTTATCCATAGGAGCCTAAAGGTATCCAGAATGTTCAAAACTCACCCACTTCCTCGCCAAATAACTAAAAGGAAGGCTACAAGAGGCGCTGGAGGAAGACAAGAAGAGAGAGTACCAGTGTGCTTTCAATATGTGCTAATTCTCCACAATACTCCAACAGAGTTCTAGCTGGCAAGCCTGGCAATGGAATCCAGAGCTGTTAAATGTACTATTTACCACGAAGTGATTCTATCAAATGATGCTTTCCACGCCTTGTGGAAGGGGAGCCAAATCACAGAAGCAGCAAATTTACTTGGGAGGGTGGAACCACAAACAAATAAAACTGGAGAAGGCTGATATTACCCCATTATCTGCTTCTCAAACAGAAGCCTAAAAAGTAACAAAATATTAGGAAAAAAGAAAGCATTCAACATGGACAAATGTTAAACCTGACTACTCGCAGTGAAATGACTTATGAATTTGTTATCATAATAATTTATGTAACACTTTGAGCACTGTAATAATAAATCTAAGAAACCCCAATCAAATAAAAAGTTTACCTTTAAAAAGTTAAAGTATACTTACAATTGCTGTAGGCAAGCCAGCATCTACTTTGTCCTAAATGAAATTTTAAAGAAAGTATTTGAAAAATACAGAAAACAGTGTAAGGCTCTTGTTTTACATATACTTTGGTCCAAATCAATTTAGTTAAGAGGTGGAACCTTTATTTTTGCCCCCAACTAACAGGAATTACAAAGGCTATACATACAGCAACAAAATACAAAGGGGATGAAGAGGACTGTTTTATTTTACTGAGTACATCGGATTCCTCAGGAAGGGTACCGATTATAACGGCAATGCAAAAGAAAAAGGGGAAAGATGTTCCATTTTCTATAATTTGAATAAACCCTAAGTACTACGGGGCAAAACTGCAGGAGTCTATAAAGATTGGAGGAAAGTAAATTGCTGAAAATGTTTCTACCACTAAATAGGACTTTTCTATCTAGCAATTACCCAATAACCTCTAAATAAACTCCAACAGGGTATATTAGGTCAGTTCTCAAGATAAGAAAATAAAACATCATAAAGAAGTGCTAGTCCCAGCTCCTTATCAGAATCTATACGGCATTCGAAAAGTCAGCTAACTTTTCTGAACATTAGTCTCGTCACCTGTTCAAAGAAATAGCAAATATTGCCCTATTTACCTCAATGAGCTGTCCTGAGGATCAAATTGAATGTGAAGAACGAAATATGTAAGAGTATCAATTCTAAGCTTACATAGCTTCAGATAATCCTGAGTTTGTAGTGATGCAGCACTGCAGTAGCAAAGAGCCTGCATATACAGATACTACACTGCTTGATTCTCAAATCAGGAGAGATGTATAGAATGGGTAGTGTTACTCTGATTTTCCAGATTAAAAAAACAGACATTTCCAAGAGTTTAACCGACGTGACCAAGGGTACTCAGTAAGTGGTAGAACTATGTCTGAAACTCAGAGCTTCCAATTCCCAGGACAGGCTTCTTTTAGCACTTCCACATCCTTTTTTCTATGTCTGTCTTTGTCAGTGTGATCAATTATTATCCTCTCTCAAAAGGCAGAATCTGTTTTGCCAACTCTGTAGAGCTTCCTGAGAACCAACTTAAACTTACTCCAGTACATGAAAACATGAGAAAAAGATCAAGGCTGCTATACACGATGCTCTGGATGGCAGCATGTGTCCAACTTTGTGTGTATATATCTGAGTGTCAAACGTGCCTAACATAACGCTCAGCAATTAAGAAGCATGTAACACATATTTCATCAATGACAGATCTGCATCTAGACAGGGAAAAAGAGACCCTGGACAGCTGATGAAGGTCATAAACTCTAGTAAGATCTCACTTAGGGTTGTCAGTAAGTTCTTGGAAACTGTGACTTGAAGCAAAACAACTTAAACCGATTGTTTCTTCTTCTAACACTGTAACAAAACCATGTTACTCGAAGGCCTGTTCTAGATTCAAAATAGAACCTGAATAATGAAATCAGAAGTCACCTGACTTCAAAAGCTAAAAAAACACAGATGTTTGGAAGCATTGTAGAGATTACAGAATTTTAGTACTGGTGCTGAAATATCTCTGTGTAGTTGGTCTCAAAAGCCAAAATCATGAGAATCACCTGGGATGCCTGTATGCCTGGGATTCAGTGGTCTGGGATGAGCCCCAGGAACCTGCAATTTAATCAGCACCCTAGGAGATTCTTACACAGTGGACGCACTTTGATTAAAAACACTACACTAATATATCTCTAGTGTCTTAAAGTTGATCATAAAAGTAACAAAGATCCTTAAAAAGTTACCTTGAATTATTTTAAAGTATAGTCACATGTCATTTTACTTTGAAAAGGATTCCAAATTTAAAAATGAGCTTCACAACTCCAAAAATTTCATCTCTCCTGTTTTCCATGCATGAACCCCAAAACTGTGATGATCAAGGCCCAAATCAGCCCTAATAATATCACTAACCACATGGCTGAAGGCGCTATTGAGCAATTATTCAGGGAGAAATAGCCAAAAATATAACTAGCTTTACATGTTAATAAACCAACCATCACAGGAAAGCATACAATTTAAATTGAGCTGGTAATCCAAAAATAGGAAGGCACCGAACGATGACTGTCACAGGAAAGGCAGTTTTCACTTTAACAGACCAAAGGAGCTCAGCCTTAGCAATGAAATAAAAACAGTATGCAAACACTCTGGGATCTATTAGAATTTCTCCTCCTCTTCGAGGGGAAGGAGAAACCCTTTTCAGTAACAGATTTATCTAATCATTGTTCAGAGTCTGAGTTTCAGCTCAGTCTCCATTATTCAAAATATTTTTAAAACTGCACAGGTGGGTCAAATGACTGTTCTGGGTCATCTTGCTTTTGAACGGAATTAATTTCATCACCTACATAAGGATTAAATTCAGTAAACGTCATGGAAACGTAATCCTCAACAGGTGGTTCCCATTCTAGCAACTATGAGTTACTCTCCATCTAAAAGAGGACGAACAATTGCCCAGGTTTTCTCCATGGCTTGAGCAGCTCTCTATTTAAATTGACTTCATGATATATGAGCTAGGTCAGGATACACCAACTGTCATAGTAAATACTTTTTTTTTTTTTTTGGTATCTGCACAAAGGGCTTTTTCTGATTAACCTGAAAATTGAAGTGCAATTGTGGTATCTTATAATTCTATATCAATCTCTCACCCTCTTGAAAAATACAAACTTTTATCTCTTGTCCAACTTGAATATGCAAAATGCCAATTAAATGCCCCAAAATGTACACAAAGACACATCAAACTTCCTGGAGTATAAATCTGTCATAACCATTATATACAGAATGTATACATTGAATTTAGAAAACCAAAATTGAAAGACTACATAAAACTCTGGGCTTTTAGGTCAAAAGAAAAGTCTGATAGCGTCAAAGGAAAAGTTCTGCTGTTTATGGAAAATTAAATATTGTTTACATTAACCCAGTCCTCTGAATAATTTTGAAAAAAGGCCATGGATGTTCTGTTCCAGCCATTTCACACATTGGTCACGTTCACCAATGCCACCTCCATTTCACAACAGAGGCACTACACATGAAGCCAGAAACCCCAATTTTGAATAAATGCCTTGCTACCTCCTAACAGAATGGTCTAAGACAAATTAATAACACCTTTCTAAGGCTATCTTCTCATCTGTAAAATAGAATATGGCTTTACTTACTTTCCAAGTTGTAAGAATAAATGAAATAAGGTACATGAAAATACTTTTGTGAATTATAAAAAAAATTCAGTTGTAAAAGATGCTGATCAATGATTTCTCCATATGAAAAGAGTAAAAAAACAAGGACTCAATCTCAACAAATACACAAGATAGCAACTAAACTGAAAAAGAATTTAAAGAAAATGCAGATAATATTGATTTGGAGCTTAGTGCCATATTTCATTTAGGCACAGCCAAGATTCTGAGCAGGACTTTATTTTCATGGCTGCACTAATTTCTATGTCAAGACACGTAGCCACGTCTTATGAGTCAAAAATCATCACACAAAAACCATGAAAGCCAGATTGTATTTTTCTGAAGCCTCGGGCCAAGAGAAATGCTGTGTTTTGTTTTATGCTCATTCCTTCTTCATTATGCCATTGCAGGTTATAAAGCTGAGAGAAAAAAACAAAATACTTACAGCTGCAGACACGATCTGGGCAGAAATTCCCTTCAAAAGTGAATGTCGCATAACTGATCCATGGAGTGAAAAAGAATCAAGTAATTTCTTCTTCCTAAAAAAAAAAAAAAAAAGAAAAGAAAAAGAAAAACATTTAAAAACAGACAAAAAAAAAAGGTGAAAAGGCAAGGTCCCAATGCTTTGAAAGCAAACACACATTCACAAAATGCAGAAGACAACACTGTATGTAATTCGTTAGATCTGTTTTTAAAAGAGGTATGAAGAATCTAACCATTCCACCTTAAAATGTATTAAACCCACCTTGAACCTCAAAGAAGCACAAGCAGGAAAATGAATAAAATCACCATTCCTTTCTCATGGATTCAAACTGCTCCATATCCACCTTGGGTAACACAGCAGTAGGTTCTGATGTTCTCCAGAAGGCTGCCTACAGAGCACTCCTCCTGCCTGCGAGTCCACATCACCTCTGCTTCACCTTTCCTGCGCTACTCCTCCTATGACTACCCTCTCATTCTTCAACCAACCACCTCCTCAAATTCCCCCTCTACTCATCATCATACAAAAAAGTAACTGTTCAACTTTTACCCAACAGTACTGAGCACCTACTCTGTGTGACTAGAAGTATGCTCTGGAAATACAAAAGTAAGAAAGTCACAGTTACTACTGTCAAGCATCTCATAGCTTAGCTAGAGAGGCTGATAAATAACTCTTAAAGGATAAATGTTAGACTAGAAATATGAATTAAGTACCACATAAATGCAAATGAAGAACAGTTTAATGCTGTTTATTTGGGGATATTAGGGATAGCTATAGAAAAGAGAAGATGAGGGCCGGGTGTGGTGGCTCATGCCTGTAACACCAGCACTTTGGGAGGGTAAGGTCAGATCACAAGGTCAGGAGTTCAAGACCAGCCCAACCAACATGGTGAAACCCTGTCTCTCCTAAAAATACAAAAAATTAGCTGGGCGTGGTGGCACGCACCTACAGTCCCAGCTACTCAGGAGGCTAAGGCAGGAGAATCGCTTGAACCTGAGAGGCAGAAGTGGCAGTGAGCCGAGATAGTGCCACTGCACTCTAGCCTGGGTGACAGAACAAGACTCCATCTCAAAAAAAAAAAAAAAAAGAGAGAGAGAAGATGACTGATTTGACCTTGATGGAGGACTATGAGTCTGTCAGGAAAAAGCATGAGCAGAAATATGAAGATGTAAAGGTGTGCAGTGTGTCTGGGGTGCACATACACCAAAGGTACGGACTAGGAGGCCTGAGGTGTGAGTGCTTACAGACCAGGTCAAACAGTAACACAGTCCAGACTGCTGCCACGCACAGGAGTTCTGACTTTAACATGCAGGCGACAAGATGACACCATATCTTTTAAGCAGGTAGTGACCAAAAACATTTATCTATTTGAAGAACACGGGGCCGAACAGGTTAACATATCCACCAAGGACACCTATCCCACAAGAGATAACCTAAAGAGCATCGACGCAGGCAAAATTGAAGAAGAAAAACAGATTACTCTATCAGCATTGAAGTTACACACGAATTCAATCATGTACTTCTATGATGACTCCTCTCTTCTCTTTCCTTTTCATATTCTCTCTAAGAACTCTGAAGGTGAAAAGCAGCCCAAATTTAAGTTACTTAGGGTTAGAAGTCCTTTTCCCAAATTTTTAATCATCTTTGTGATTCTCTGAACCCACTCCAAGAGAATGAAGGCAGGCTGATCTGACAGAAGGCAGGTGGCAGGGAGGTGCGGGGGGTGCACGGAATGGGAGGGTAGTGAACCAAGCTGTGTGTTTCCACCACAGACACTGTGCCAGGTTTCATCTGTGCTTCCTCCAAGGGCTCTACTGCTTCCTGGAGTCCCTGGCTATCATTATGGCTTCCTACTGAGAGTCCAGACAGTGGTCACAGCACCTACCCTTTTGCCGTCTTCCTCGATGGTGCCAAAATCTTCAAAATATTACATCCACACGAGTGGACCTTCTACTTCCCAAGCAGGGCTTCAACAGACCATATTGTACTTTAAAAAGTACAGTATTTACATTTGAAACAATCAAATACTTCAACTATAAGCAAGTATGATTGATATGAATACCTACCTTTTTAAGTTGGTCCGGTCACCACTATCTGAGCTTGCCACAGATGATGTATCATAGGAGTGAGAATCAATAGTATCAATGTTTAACAATGTTGGGTCTTCAAGAACAAAAGACTCATCTTCATCATCAGTCTAAAGTGGAAGAAGATAAATCAATACATTCAAAATCCAAATACTCTATGAAATAAGCCAGGCATTAATGGTTTCTCCAGAGCACACAAGTGCTTATTTCTGCTTTTCACCTCTATTCCATGCAATCTTATTGACCAGAAAGGCACCATACAGAATTAGTAGTATTAAATTCTAGATAGATCTCTCTCGCTACAAAGAATGCACCCCCCAAAACTTCCTTCTTGTAGCAGGAAGAAGCAAGAGCAGTTATGTGGACTATCGTTAACTGTAGAATATTTCTTAAAAAATCAAGCTTTTACAGATGATTTAGCAGTTAACTAACAGCCAACGGCTTATTTGAAGAAAACAAATCCCATCTGACTATAAACAGTCTACTATAAAAAATAGAAGACAAGCAGACAGCAGGAAGGCATTCTGGGTAGAAAACAGCACAGAGAGACACGGTGATTTCACAATACAGTTTTGCCCATGGGAAAAGTAGTAGTCCAAAATGTCTGGAGGATATAAGCAGAAGTTGGAGATGACCCTAGAAAGATAAGCTGGTACCCAAACTATAGAAAGCCTTATATTCCATCACACTAGATGGCAGCAGGGCCCATGTCTATCTTGTTCACCATTGTACCCCTAGTGCCTAGTATAATGCCTGACACATAATCAGTTCTCATTTAATGAATATTTAGTATACTATACATAGTATGCAGTGGGAAGGCAACTGACATTTTTAAGAAATGGAAAGACATGATGGGAACCATGTTTTGAAAGAGAAGTGGGGCAGTATGAAGAATGCATAAAGGGAGAGAACAAGACTTTAAGGACCAGTAAGAGGGCTGGTGCACTATCAAGGAAAAACAAGAGATCCCAACCTCAGAAGCTGCAGAAGAGGTCAACAGAGGGAATGATGACACACATTACTGAGAAAAACTGGCACGTCTCTGGTTACCATGTAAATGAAGGGTAGAGTAAGGGTAGGGATGGGAGGAGAGGCAAGAGAGAAGTCAAAGAAGAGTACAAGGGTTCCCAGCTTGAACAACTAAGCAAAAGGTGATTCTACTCGCTGAAATTAGAAAGCAGACAAACGGCAGATAAAGCAGGATGAGGAACTTGGCTTTGCACAAGTTGATTCTAAGTGACAAAGACATCAGGCAATGACGTCTCACCGTGTCTTTCAGCTGGACTACCTTCTGACTGACCATTTCCAACCAATGTGCTTGAGAGAGGAACCTCCACTCACCACCTCAACTCTCTCCCCTCATTACAAGCTCCTACTGGTCTTGCTGATGTGAGTAGCAAATCCACTGGCCTGCTTTCTGTTAGCATGTTCTTGTCCTCTGGCCATCATTTAACCCTGTTGACCATTCCCTGTCACCCAGGCTGGCGTGCAGTAGCACAATCACAGCTCACTGCAGCTTCAAGTTCCTGGGCTCAAGCAGTCCTCCACTGCAGCCTCCATGGAGCTGGGGCTCCAGGTGCACGCCACCACGCCTGGCTCATTCTCCACTGCAGCCTCCACAGAGCTGGGGCTCCAGGTGCACGCCACCATGCCTGGCTCATTCACTACATCTTGAAACCCCCTTTTCCTTCGGTTTTTGGTACATCTCTTTCCTCGTTCTCCACTAACTTATGTGTCCTCCTGTTAGTCACATGCCCTAGCTTCTTCTCAGCCCAACCTTTAAATACGATTGTCCGCCAGGATTCTATTCTAAGCTCTTTTCTTCTCTTCCTATTTCGTGTACTTCCTATTTGAGCAAGCTCATCCACTCTATAGCTTTAAGAACCATGTTATCTAATGACTCCAAAATCTTTAGCATCAACATTTCTCAAGGTTTAGGTACACATTTACAACTGCTTTCCAGACATCTCTACACTTAGGTCTTCTAAGAACAGGGTTAGGACTGGCAATAAGACATTATGTTGCTTGAGTGCTGTAAAGGTTGGAAGAACTGCTGTAGGAAAAGGGAAGGAAATAATTCAGAAATAAGAACAGCAGCATCAAGATCTTAAGCAAGAGAGTCAATCAAAATGTTACTTGATTTTCTTAAGAAGCCTGGGGACATAATTAAAGAAAATGGATCGGACGAATTAAGCCAGGCTTACAGGGTAAGTGAAAGAAAGAGTGAAGGGAAAAAAAGAAGTGAGGATGTCAAGGCTGAATTTAAAACTACTGCTACACAGTAAAAATACCAATTAGCCCCAAACTCGTGAAAAAACTGCACAATCCTTTCAAATTTCAGCTGATATGTGTGTGTGTGTGTGTGTGTGTGTGTGTGTGTGTGTAAACTGATAAACTAATTCTAAAACTTACATGAAAATGAAAAAAAAAAAAAACCCACAAGAATAAGCAAGGCAATCTTGAAGAGTAACATGGGAGCTGGAGATTTTAAACTACCAGATAGCAAGGCCTGCTATAAAGATTCGATCACCAGAATGTGAGATCGAGGCAAGTACAGACACGCCAATGGACTCAGATCTACACATACATGATCACCTGATTTACAACAAAGATGACAGCAGACGAGAATACTCTTTTTAGTAAATGGTGCTGGCTCAGAGCTCACACTACCACACCCAAAAATTACAGATAAATTACAGATCTACATATCAGAGGAACAACAATGAAAATTTTAGAACAAAATAGGGGGACATCATCATTATCTTGGAATTGGCAAAATTTTCTTAACTAGGACTCATGGACACACACACACACACACACACACAAATGGAAACTTTTAATAAGCTGAACTATATTAAGAACTTATGCTCCTCGAAACCATTAATAGAGTGAAAAGGTAACAAACAGAAAGAAAGAAGATACAATAATTATATCAAATAAAGGGCTTGTATTAGCATATATAAAGAACTCATATAAATCATTTAAAAAATAAAACAATGGAAGTGAGCCAATTATATGAAAAGGCAATTCACAAAAGGGATATCCAAATGGTCAAAACGTATGTCAAGGTACCCAATTTCATTAGTCTTCAGGGAAATTCAAATTCAAATCATGATGTGATAGCACTACATACCGGTTAAGAATGAAAGTAAAAAAGAAAAATTCAGAAGTTTATAAGGATACAGTAATCAGAAATCTCATATACTGCTGCTGGAAGTGCGTAGCAATACCACCACTTTGAAAAACTGTGTCAATATATACTACAGCTAAATATAACTATACCTGATGACCCACTAATTCTACTCCTAGGTATATGCCCAATAGCAATGTGTGTAAAGCTGGGCACAGTGGTTCATGCCTATAATCCTAGCACTTTGGGAGCCAAGGCAGGTGGATCACCTGAGGTCAGGAGTTCGAGACCAGCCTGGCCAATATTGCAAAACCCCGTCTCTAGTAAAAATACAAAAAAATTATCCAGGTGTGATGGCGCACACCAGTAATCCCAGCTACTTGGGAGACTGAGGCACAAGAATCACTTGAACCCAGGAGGTGGAGGTTGCAGTGAGTCCCAATAGCACCACTGCACTCCAGGCTGGGTGATGGAGTGAGACTCTATCTCAAAAAAAACAAAAGGAAAACAAACAAAAACCAGAAATGTGTGTAAGTATGTATACACGAAAACACAAGAATAAGAAAATTTACAGCAGCACTCTTCTTGGTAGCCAGAAATTAGAAACTACACAAATACCTATCAACAGTAGAATAAATAAGGGTACATTCATAAAGAATTTTATACAGCAATGTGAATGAACAATTAATTACACACAAAACAAATGAATAAATCGAAAAACATAATACTGAGGGAAAGAAGTCAGAAACAGAAGAGTACATACTATATAATTCCACTTACATAAAGTTGAAAGCAAGCAAACTAATCAACGCTGGTGGAAGCTGGAGTAGTAATTAACCTGGGTTTGGGTACTGAAAGGACACAAGATGAGCTTCTAGGGTACTCGCAATGTTTTGCTGCTTTATCTGGATTCTGGTTACACGAGTTGTTCAGTCTGTAAACATTCACCACACTGTACACCTATGATTTGGGTAACTTCCTCTACGCATGATATACTTTAATGAAAAGCTCGAAAGAAATTTCTGGCTGCACAATTCTACAGCAGCATTGAAGTAAACCCAAGACTATTATTCTCAGAGACTGGGAGATTAGAAAGGGTCAAGAGACTTGGTCTTATGAGGCCAAAAAAACAAGCTCAATGGAAGAGAGTGGGGAAAAAAGGTTATAGAGAATGGAATTTCAAAATTAAAAATCTCAGAAGCATAGTTTCAAAGGATGACAATACCTAGTAACATTATTTCACACCCTAAATTCTGAGATCTAGGATGTCTCAGTCTCTCAATTTCTACCTTAAAAAGTGTCAGCCACATATGGTGGCTCACGCCTGTAATCCCAAAACTTTAGGAAGCCGAGGAAGGCAGATCACTTGAGATCAGGAGTTCAAGACCAGCCTGGCCAATATGGTAAAAACTTGTCTCTGATAAAAATACAAAAATTAGCCAGGCGTGGTGGCACATGCCTGTAATCCCAGCTACTTGGGAGGCTGAGGCAGGAGAATCACTTGAGCCCAGGAGGTAGAGGTTGCAGTGAGCGAGATCATGCCACTGCACTCCAGCCTGGGTGACAGAGCGAGACTCCATCTCAAAAAAAGAAAAAAACAAAACCTGGATGTCCACTTCTTCCCAGTATCCCTTAAGGTTGGTATCAATGAACATTATAGAATATATGCATCCACATGTTCTGGGAAAAGGGCTTGTTTACACTTTCTACTTCAGCCATTTTCATTTTTCCTTCGGTCATTTTCTTTAATACTCCCCACAGTCCCCTTATAGTCTTCATAATGGCCTGCAATTTGAGCTATGTTTTCTTCCACTTACGACTTGCCTGGCTCCCTGGAGGTGTAAAGGCTGGCCAGTTCCCAGCCTCATTTCCCTCTCAAGCACAGAGACAGTCGTATAGCACTTTATAACCCCAACATCTAACACCATGACCCAAATACACTAGCCACTCAAACTACTACTGAGGATGATCACAGTATTATCTTCTTAGTAAACCACTAATAACTCTACTTACTGTTACTCACAGATAAGAAAGTTCTTGTGCAAGAACAGTTTTCCTTCATGATGAACTACAGCTCATTCCTATGAGCATTATTTTCTTTGCTGGTATTATATAATGATGTACAAGGCCTTATACACAATCCTCTAAGATTTTTATTTTACACTTAATAAGATAATTGAAATGAGGATGCGATTAAGACCATTTTAACAAATTGACTAAAATTAATCTCCTCACCTCTAAATGAAAGATTTCCTCTACATTAGAAAGTAAATAAAGGACATTTCACTGTAACAGAATATCCTTTCATGGACCAAAGCCTTCTTTGGCAAAACTAAAAATGCTTAAGTCTTAACACAGAACAGACAGAACACTTCTGAAGTTAAAACACGTTCAAAGTTAAAATACATTCAAAGTAACAGCAACATCCAACTGATGCAAAACATAGAAATAAAAGCCATACAAGAAAAATAAAAGATATAATTGACAGAGAAAGTCATTTGCGTCCTATAAAGTGTTGCCTATAACACTAAAAGAATAGGCAAAGAAATCAGACAATCAGAGACCCAACTCACTGGGAACTTTGCTATGCATGGGCATTTCTGTCAGGGAACTTTTGCATCCTTATCTTTTGGAAAACATAACTGTGGATTTGAAATAGATTTAAATATTACAAGGTCTTCCTCAAATTAGAAGCTAAAACCTCCAAGGGAAGTCACAAGTAAGTTTTTAAAAGATGAAGAAGACTGAGCTGAAGGGTTGTCAGCAGATGCGGGGGACATAAAACAGGCATGCTTCACCAGCCATGTACTCTCACATTAGAAAGTCTCTTTAGAAAGCTCTTGATCTCCCAATTGAGAAAAGAATACCACCATTTCAAAACTCTGAAAAACTTTTTAATAGAAATGGTAATCACAAGATAAACTATAAAAGACTCGTTTTCTTCATGCACAAGAGTGAAAAAGCTCATTACAAGGCTGCAAGATGTTCTTCAGTGTCAGAGGGCAAGCTATTTGAATATCAGTGGTAGAGAAAACTTACCATTAGCAATACATAATACAAACCTCAAAAGTGACATAACTTTTGCATCTCTATTCACTTAATAAAATATATTTTCTTTTATTTTTTTGAGATAGAGTTCTTGTTGCCCAGGCTGGAGTGCAGTGGCATGATCTCAGCTCACCGCAACCTCCACCTCCTGGGTTCAAGCAATTCTCATGCCTCAGCCTCCTGAGTAGCTGGGATGACAGGCATGCACCACCACACCTGGCTAATTTCATATTTTTAGTAGAGACAGGGTCTCTTCATGTTGGTCTTGCTGGTCTCGAACTTCCGACCACAGGTGATCCACCCGCCTCGGCCTCCCAAAGTGCTGGGATTACAGGTGTGAGACACTTGTGTCTAGCCCTATAAAATATATCTTAAAGTCTGCCAAGCATTTAGGCATTGGGCTGCGCAGGGAAACTCTAAAGAGGAACAAGACATGGTTTCTGCTCTTGAGAAGCTCCAATCTAAACTACTGCTGTCCAAGAGAACTTTCTGTGATGACAGAAATACTCTTTATGCTGTCCCCTAGCCACATAGCAGCCACCAGCCACGTATGGCTCCTGAGCACTTGAAATGTACCTTGTGCAACCAAGGAATTTTTTATTTGATTATAATTTAATTTAAATTTTAAATTGACACATACGACTGGTGAATGCCCTACTGGATAGTGTACATCTAGGTGCATGTATGATAACTAACCCAAAAAGTATTAAGATTCATGCCATGAAATGACAGTAATCATTAATATTCACTTACCTCATTTAGTATGCTTTCCAGTGTTGGAGGCGTATCAACTTGAGGAATATCAAACTCCTTGTCATCAATCTAAATAAAGAAAAAATAATAATGTTCATAAAATGATGCCTTTCCCCTTATAATTGCAAGGGGTTTTCGTTGATTAAAGCCATCATCAATTAAAAGACAAACTTAACATCAAAATGATCACAAAATCAACTCAAAAATCCATAGAAATACTCAAGTCAAGACTACAGAGTGGTTTCATTTCCTCTCTACACATTCAGTTACTATCAAGGACAAATATGCACTAACTACACTAGCCTGACAGCCCTTTCCAGAAAACTTTTTTTTTTTGAGTCTCACTGTAATGCCCAGGCTTCAGTGCAATGGTGAAATCTCAGCTCACTGCAACCTCCACCTCCCGGGTTCAACCGATTCTCCTGCCTCAGCCTCCCAAGCAGCTGGGATTACAGGCACGTGCCGCCACACCCAGCTAAATTTTTTTGTATTTTTAGTAGAGATGGGGTTTCACCATATTAGCCAGGTTAGTCTTGAACTCCTGACCACAAGTGATCCGCCTGCCTTGGCCTCCCAAAGTGCTGGAATTATAGGCGTGAGCCACTGCGCCTGGCCTACTTTCCAGAAAACTTCTGTTGAAAGACTTTTGCATCTGCTTTCTTAAACATGACAAAACAACATCTAAGACAATCCCTAATTTTCTAAGTTTAGACAAAAGTCATAAGCAATAAGCAAAAGTCTGACATCACATTTCTTAGTTATTTCATAAATTATGGGGAGAGATAATCAGGTCAAGCAACTTGTCATTAAATATTCTCATACTTGCAGAAATCCATTAACATAATATTAAATCAAAGGGAGAAAAAAAATGCTGTGCAACATAAGAAACCTACTACTGGCTCTGCGACTTTGAGAGGTCATTTAACATAGCTGCATGCCAGTGTCTTCATCTATACAATGGATTATCAGAGTGTTGTGAGTTGTGAAGCTCAAAGGACAACATGAATCAAATCATTTCATAAACTGTAATGGACTATTCAAATGAAGGGTGATGTTATCTTATAAAACCATATACATGGGAGGCCAAGAAGGGAGGATTGCTTGAGTTCAGGAGTTCAAGAACAGCCTGGGCGACACTGCGATACCCTCTCTACAAAAAATTAAAAATAAGCTGGGCGTGGTGGCATACATCTATGGTTCCAGCTGCTCAGGAGGCTGAGGCGGGAAGATCACTTGAGCCCAGGAAGTTGAAGCTTCAGTGAGCCATGTTTGCACCATTGTACTCCAGCCTGGACAACAGTGAGACCCTTTATCAAAAAGAAAAAAAAAAAACTATACAGAGCCTCCTATTAACCCATGCAAAAATGACAGGCTTAGAGTCTCTGGGTCATAAAGCATACTCTAACCAACTCTGGTTAAACATCATCACTTGACAAAAGTGGAAATTTTTACCAGATCATTTTTGAACTCCAGTTCCTTGTCCAGATCTATGTAAGAGAATTTTGAAAGTGAAGCTTCTAGATTGAAAGATTTATTCAGCTCTTCTTCAGCAGTCTTGGCACAGAGGCTCTGTTCCACATTTTCATGGTCTGGTTCATTTTCCATATTTACTTTTGATAGCAGTATTCAGTTCATCAAAGCAAGTGGTTTTTGTTTGTTTGGCCTTAGCTCAGAAAGACTTGAATGATGATCTCTTTTCAAAAAAAGAAAGAAAGAAAAAAAAACAGTATCGTTTAGATTTCCTCCTTGTCAATTGGACATTCCAAAGATTTACTTGGTCAGACTTGACCTAAGCATCTAATTGCAGGCAAACTGAAATCAACAGTGGCTACAGGGCATGTTACTGGGAAAGGGTTTCAACGAGAGAATAAAGGAGAAACACCTAACTTGGGTTCGAAGAGTCTGGGAAGTGGCCCCCCACCCAAAGCCATGAAACTGGTGATAGTGATGACTTAATGGCTCGGCCACTGGACCTGGTACCTAGATTTATTTACCTAACAGCACAAGGGTAAATCGGTACCAAAGGCTGCAATTAACGCCATCCTTACACTCCAAACCCAGGGTAGTGCTCCAGTTCCCCTGGAAATAAGCATATAAGCCAGTTTTGTTGTTGACGGCCGCTACACAGGGCCACAGACATCTCTGGGAGCTTAGCATAGACACTGGGGATGAACAACTAGTTATTTAATATAACACTAGCAAGCCTAAGAGTTCAGATCTACTAAAGGAACAACAGTGACCCCAAGTTGAAACAATTCCACAGCCTACCAGTGATTTCTAGAAAGAGAGCTAGTCATAGAGAATCATGGACACTTTCAGGGAAAATGGAAAGAAAACTAGAAATGTATACAGCTTTTTATTTCATATTTCCCAGCTCTAAATAGTAGATCGCTCTTATTTCAAAAATCACAGATAATTTGGTTTACTTGCAAAACTGTCAGTTCTAGAGAGCTAAAAATATACTTACAACCTAAGTTTAATAATTAAGTTTGCTTTTAAATGATTTTACATTGTGTTTCAATTAGGCTACGAGTGACCCAACTTTAAAAAGTCAGTTAGCTTTACCAGTTTAGAATAAACCAAAAATCTGAAGACAGAAACAAAGCCCCAATAATAATAATAATAATAATGAAGGTCATTCTGTTTTCTAAACTAGATATTTTTCACAGTACCAAATAACTGGCAAAACTCTCAGGGTAAAGCTCTTTCAAACTACATATTGCCCTTCATGGGTATAAACACCACTACCACCAACCACCCTTCCCCTGGAGTGAGCTTCTCTTAGTAAATTAGATTGTGCATGTTAGTAAAGACAGACTGTGCATGTTAATGAAGGCAGAAAAAAAGCCTTACAATTACTAAGCCCCTTAATTTCTTTTAAGGATGGAGTCTCACTATATTGCCAACATGGCCTCCCACTCCTGAGCTCAAGCTATCCTCCAGCCTCAGCCTCCTGAGCAGCTGGGACTACAGGCATGTACCAACTGTGCTCAGCTTGAAATAACTAATTTTTTAAAGTGAACTGCGATTAGTTGTTTTTAAACAACATGTGAAAAATTCGCTGACAATTTTATCTAATGAGGCTCATTATTTTAGTACCTATAGTTAATTTCACTTCCTTTGATGTTTCACTTTTATTATATTAAAAGAAATGTTACTTTGTATAAATAATGGACTCATGATACTGACTTTTCAAGAGCTGAAACCAACTTTTCTAGCTATTACACTATTTGGTTTATTACCAAATACAGACTAATTTCTTTCACATGCTACAGAAAACAGACTCTAAGGTTGTGTACTATAAAACACACGCTATCAAACACATTCCTAGAACACAAAACTGAGGCGACTCTTTGCCTGGCAACATTTTAAAATGTCTTTCCAGCATCAGGTACTAAATATAGGGCTCCTTTTGCAATAACCCAAATGCAGTAACAATACTAATGTTTATATGCATTTCTTCAAAGACCTTGGCTCATGACAAATTACTTTTTAATAAAGTCTTTCAACTCCTATTTGTACCACTAAGCAAAAATGGTTACAATTATTTAAGAACTATTTACAAACATGTAAAACCTAATTCACATTCAGAGGTTCCTAAAGACAGTTATTAACTTTTATTCTTATGCATTTTTCAAAAATAGTGGGAAAGACCATACAGCAAAATATTTAAATGATTTAATAATCTAAAATGTTTTATATATGTCTTTCCAAAATAACTCAGAAGGGAAAACAATTTTTTCCAGCTTTTTGTCCCTTATCTGGAGTTATTAAGAGGTTCCAAGACCATGTAACAATCTAGCATCTCTGAACACCAAAATGACACTGAACAAGTATCGAGTGATCAAGCACTCCCTAAAGACATCACCCTGCCAAGTTACCCTGCCCCATTTCCGACCTTCATTTCACTGAGCTCCTCTCACCGATGAGATGTGGTGGCAAAGTGGAAAGAGCATAAATAAGCCAGAGTCTATTAAACTCAGGTCTGCTGTTGTGGCCACTTTTCTTAGAAATGACCAGGAAATAAACACCTTTCCCCGCCCCACCCCCAACACACCCAAAAATAAAATACACAAATCAAGTCTGAATCTGGACTTGATGAGTTCCTTTCTGTGACCCTGGCCAATTTGTTTACCTTTTCTGAATCCCTCTATTTCTCTATCAGTAAAACAGAATATTGTGGACATTTGTGTTGTTTGCTCAGAACAGCGCCTCCTTCTGGGAAGGGCTCCTTCAAACCATGTGCTTCTTGTAGAGGCTGACGATCAAAAATCCGTTAGATCCCACATCCCCACACGGCTCTCTTCTGCAGAAAAGAACTCATTCATTTAACACACGTCCACTAAACACCTACTATGCGTCTGTCACTGGAGACCTACCTTTATTGACAGAACTTAGGTTCTAGGTACAGATTCCCTGGAAAGAATGAAATCTATAGAAAAAACAAAGTAGAGAAGAGAGTTCTGACATCATTCAACCCTCAGACTATAGTCTTCTATCAAGTAAGCTCTGCCCATAGCCTCTGGCAGTTTGGCTGTGTAAGCCAACATACGCTCTCCTAACGCCCCCCTTTCTTTTAGCACTTAAAATGGACAGTCCTGACTCTCAGGAATGCAACTACTTATCTTGCAGGGCTACTGTGAGGAACAAATGATATAAGCATTTAGAAGAATCTCAGGACATAATTTTCAAAAGATATTAGCTTTTATATTTAAAATCTCAAGATTTTCAAATTTTTCTCAAGATTCTAAGACAAAATCCAGTATTTTGTAAAGGTCTAGTCAGTGCTAAGCATATCAGAACAATGTCCTTCATGTCATAGCAGTTCTTCATGAGCTGAATGGTCAGGGTTTTGTCTTAGTACAGCTGCCACCAAAGCATCAGAGACACTTCATAAAAACTTGAATTACAACAGCAGTGTTTTATGTGACTCACTCACTCTAAAATCATGTTTTGGACTTTTTGAACATCAACGTTAGTCTACACTTGACTAGTGAAGCCAGCTATGTCCCCTTCCCAAGTTCCTCTCCTGTCACTTACCAGCAGTTACTTCTTTCTTCATTTTACTTAGTAAGCTTTTCCAACCCAAATAGACCTGATGAATCAAAAGGTCATCATGCTTATTTTTTTTTCCTTTTTTTATTTTAAGAATTTGTATCAGTTGCCAATCAAATTTTTTTAAAAGGAGAGTTCACTTGAGCAGCTTCTGTGAATTTTTCAGAAAGTACCTGAGCTGGGAATCTACCTGTGGTAGGCAGTTCTGGGTACCCAACAATGTCAGTCCTAATTCCCAGAAACTATGAACATGTTTCTTTACATGGCAAAAGGGATTTTGCAAGTTAAATTAAGACCTTGACAGGAAGATTATTCTGGACGATTCGGGTGAGTCTGTAATCACAAGGTCCTTAAAAGTGGGCGAGAGAGGCAGAAGAGAACGCCAGAGAAAGAGATGTGACACAAGAAGCAGCATCAGAGAGACGCCACGTCACAGGCACTGAAGATGGAGAACGGGGCTCAGGAGCCGAGGATGCAGGCAGCCTCCGGCGCTGTGAAAGACAAGGAAACAGACTGTCTCCTAGAGCCTCCAGGAGGACTCAAGTCCTGTCTTGACATCTTCATTTTAGTGAGACTGGGGTCAGACTTGTGAAGTATGCAACTGTAAAATGAATCTGCGTTGTTTTATACCACTGACTTTATGGTGATTTATGGCAACAATAGGAAGTGAATAGACAGCTGACCCTTGAACAACACAGGTTTGAACTTCAAAAGTCCACTTACAGGTGGATTTTCTTCCACCCAAGACATCGAGCTCAACCTCTCTTCCCCCTCCTCAGGCTACTCAACATTTAGACAAGGATAAAGGCCTTTATGATGATCCACTTCCACGTAATGAAAAGCAAGTATATTTCCTCTTCTTTAGACTCTTAATATCTCCTTTTCTCTAGCTTTCTTTATTGTAACTGTGTAGTATACGATACAAATAACACATAAAATACGTGTTAAACGACTGTTAATGTTATCAGTAAGCCTTCTGGTCAACAGTAGGTAGTAGTAGTGAAGTCTCTGGGGAGTCAAAAGCTGTACTTGGATTTTCTACTGGTTGAGGGGGTGGTGCCCTTAACCCCTGCATTGTTCAAGGGTCAACTGTACTAATAAATATAAATTAATTTTTCTGGTCCCATATCCAACATTCTGAAATATTAATCATCCCCTTGTGGGTTAGTGTTGCCCATGTGTTTATTAAGCAACCCCTTCATTCCAATATATGCACCAATGATGAAATGGTTCATATATGATGCTTAATATTTCACACTTGAGATACAGATCCTGCTTCAGATATCACATAAATGTTATCCCAGTACAAAGGCTGACAATGAACCACTCATAATTCCTGTTGGGATGCAATTCTACAACTAGTTCTTCACACAACCATCATGTGAGCTGGTGTTTTTATAGTTCTTAGGGCACGCCATACCAGACAGTACCTGCACAAAACAAAGCACAAGTTACACCAAGTATTTCTTAGTCTCTCTTAGAATGAAATCAGATGAATCTGATAGGAAATATATATCACGGAATCGCAATTACCCAGTATGCCATCCTCTTCTGAGAGCTTATAAATGAGGATTTTAATAGTTCAGACATAAGATTACCAGTTATTTCCTCTTGTTATTCCCAACCAATTAATAATAGATTTAAGGAGCATTAAAAAAAGATAGGTACCATATAAACAGCAATGACTTGATTATGACACTGGCTAGCTGAATAAGAACTCTAGAATGTGTGACCTATATTAAGCCAGGTTAATGTGGAATTCTTGCACCACTGTTTTTTTAAGAGATGGGATCCTGCTATGTTGCCCAGGTTAGCCTTAAACTCCTGGCCTCAAGCTACCCTCCTACCTCAAGTCTCCCAAGCAGCTGCAACTACCAGCCTGTGCCACAATCCCCAGCTTTCACCAGTTTCCACCTTGGCAAACATTTATTCCTAACTGTTCTCAAGCTCCAGGATCCTATTTAATTCTCTGACATTCTTTTCCTCCTAAAAGGGTCAAACGAGATACTTTTTCACATTACAATGAAATAGAATCAAGTTTTCATTTACTATACAATGCTAGAAAGACATCACAAAATATAGTAACAACATTACATGCAAACTTTATTTTGGGCCTTCCCAATCCAAGCATTTCTCTTCATTCCTTTGTTTTGTGAAGGAAAAAAACAATGCAATAATGGGTTAACTTCTACGAGATTTCTATTACCTTTCTCTAGCAAAACTGACTTTTTTTTTTTTTTTTTTGAGACAGGGTCTCCGTCTGTCACCCAGGCTGGAGTGCAGTGGCATGATCTCGGCACATTACAACCTGTGCCTCCCAGGTTCAACAAGCCTCCCACTTCAGCCTCCCAAGTAGCTGGGTCTACAGATGCACACCACCATGCCCAGCTAATTTTTTGTATTTTTAGTAGATATAATGCTGGCCAGGCTGGTCTCAAACTCCTGGGCTCAAGCCACCTGCCTGCCTCAGCCTTTCAAAGTGCTGGGATTGCCCGTGTAAGCCACCGCACCTGGCACAAGTGGACTGATTTTTAACAGCTCCCCAATGCCTCCAGGATAAAATCCCAAATTCTAAGCCTGTGACTCCAGATATCACATGAGCTGATCCTTCGGCCTCCTTCCCTTACAACTGAAATTATTATTTGCACTAAGAGTCCTTCAGGAATAGCTTCCACTTTCCCTCCATATCTGCTCAAGCTGATTTACCTTCCCTTTCCTTTCCTTTTTCTCCACATTTATCTAACTTCCTTCCTTCCAGGCACTGTTCAAACCGGATCTGCCTATGACCTCTTCCTTCCCTAACCACCCTCTGAATTCAGAAAACATGTCTTCTTTTAAAACAGTGGCTGGGCTCTTTCTTCATACTGATTCATTAGCTAATTTACAACGTGACTATCTTTTCTCCCCAGCTATACAATAAAAATGGGGCCATGCTTCTTTGAATATTCCACATCACTGGGCTCACTGGCTTGCAGAGCTAGGTAGACAATTAAAAATGTTTGATTAACACAGGAACTAGGAGACAGGAATAACATCTGTGCTGCAAATCAAATGTATCAGTGTTATTACTTGTAATTGTTAAGCTCCAGAGGATAACATTTGACCCACAGCATACAGGAATCGATGCCATAATAAGTAAGCCAAGTTGTAACTGAATTCTACTTACATATAATCAGGCTTGTCGACCACTGCAGGTCCTATTTATCAACTATCAGCTAAAACTTTGCTTCCTTAAAAAGGCCTTTTTTTTGGCCCTGCTCAACCAGGCTATGTTCCCTGTTATTATGCACTCACAGCATTGTTCTCCTCTTTTACTGCACTTACCACGTTGTCATCATTTCCTCATCGTATAAACCACCATTCCTTGACCCAGATTGGAATGCAGGTTCCATGAGAGAGCGAAGACCAGACCTGCCTCGTTTGCCATTCTATTCCCAGTGCCAATGTTACACAGTAGATAATCAATCCATCAATCCACCTGTCTACCCATCCACCTATCCCTCCCTCCTAGGTAAATAGCCAGGCAAGACTGCATCACTAGCTTCCAGAACCTCAAATAGCAGTTCCGGTCATTTACTATAAAGTATGGTTAGTTCCGCTAGTCCAAGATGCCTCCATCTGTGCAAGTTCCATTCTTTGCATGTAGAAGAGATACTTTTACATCATTCAGTTCATTTATAACATGATGCAAACCCCACAATCTCAGATGTTTTATATTCTTTTATGTTAATTCAGCCTAGAGGCCAAGATGAATACAGTGGAAATGTAGCACACTTCCTTTCAATTTACAAGAATTCCTCTATTATCTTCAGCAACGGGACAGAGAGAAAAAGAAATGATTTACGGAGGGCCAGAGACTCTGCATACCTCCAGTCGGTAACTACTTGCTTCACTGTGAGCACAGGGCATGGTCAGCGGCTGTGCTATGTCTCGGTTCTCACTCGCCTCACACACGAGCAATTCACTTCAACTGCGCTCAACACCACAAGCACCATGCAGTTCCAACGTGGAAAAACAATACCTGGCTGTACTGGACTTCCTGAGAGGCCGCTTGTCCGTCTCTGATATGACTCCCTCTCAGGGTAGTTTGAGGGTACTCAATTTTCACCTTACGGCCTTTAGATACAGACCCTACTTAGAGCAGCGCTACTATATACTAGGATGGGCTGCTTTACTTGACCCTGGAGTTTCTTTCCAAGAAGGCATATTTAGGTAACTGTAGCTCACAGTACCGGAACTGCCACAAAGAAAAAGCCCAAACCTCTGTTTCTCTTTCTGTTCTGTTGGTGAACATCTAAAAGAGAAGAGTGATCATAAGTACATACAGAATAAAAAATGTTAAAAAGAGAAGTCGGGGAAGGAACAGTGCCTAAGACCTTCCTGTATAGAGTGCTAAGTTACCACCATGAATTGTCAGATACAATCCTCAAGGAGCTCCTGGTCTAGAAAAGGAAAATCTAATCCCCTATCACAACATACAAAACAATAATATGAACTAAGTCTACAAATATCTAGATAACGTAGAAATTCTAACCTTATTGATCAGTTTTTTTTTTCTTTTTTTTTTTAGTTGGGAGTCTCACTCTGTCACCAGGCTAGAGTGCAATGGCACAATTCCCATTCACTGCAAACTCCACCACTTCAAGTGATTCTCCTGCCTCAGCCTCCTGAGTAGGGACTACAGGCACACACCACCAGGCCCAGCTAATTTTTTTGTATTTTTAGTAGAGACGGGGTTTCATCATGTTGGCCAGGATGGTCTCAATCTCTTGACCTCGTGATCTGCCCACCTCTGCCTCCCAAAGTGCTGGGATTACAAGCGAGAGCCACAGTGCCCCGCCTGTTGATCAGTTTTATATCAATACGTGTATGAGGTAATAAGTGAAATTAGCAACAGAGAAAAATGATCACTTCTAGCTTCTATAATATTGTCTCCACTATTACGAGAATCTATCTTCCCAGACCCACTTCAGTCCCAAAGAACTCCTCCTAAAAAGCACAAAGGCCTTGTGCAGACTGAAATATATTCCCTTTTCTTCTTCACATAACTGATGCAGGTAAATTATTGTTAAGTTAAATGCACAAAAGAAAGGATTCCACTTCGGTACAGGCTGAGCAGATGGTGGCCTTCTTTATAAATCTGCAATTAAGTATCATCTCAATTTCTCTTGGTTAGGTGTTCAAGAAGGATGTAGTGTCACATCCTTTTTTTTTTAAGAGCAAGAAGTAACTTGAATCATCTTGCTGAACTGCAACAGAAAAAAACAAAGGCTAAAACACTCCAGCACCTCTGCCGTTTTTCCTGGAGGGCAACTGCTTCTCCTCCATCCCAACCACGTGATTCTGGTGGCGCTGCCAATCAAGTGCCGTATCTGCCTAGCCAGGGAAGCAGAAAAGTAGGCACATCACATTCTTATGTCCAACTGGCCAACCAACGTCCTTCTGGAACTGTAAATACTAGAGGTAGGAGTTTGCTCTTTATTCTGGGGTGCTTAATCTTGGATGACGTAAAATAGGAGTCATCTGCAGTCACATCTTCTATGCATTTATATACAATCACGTGCTCCAAAAAGATGCTTTGGGTTAACGACAGACCACATATCCAACCACGGTCCCATAAAATTACACATAATAAAGCTGAAAAATTCCTATAGCCCAGTGATGTCAGAGCTGTTGTAATGCAATGCATTACTCACACATCTGTGGTGATGCAAGAGTAAACAAACCTCTTGCACTGCCAGGAGGATAAAAGCTACGCACATACAATTATGTACAGTACGTACCACTTGACGGTAAACTGTGTACTGGTTTACGTATTTACTGTCCTATACTTTTTATCATTAGAGTCTATTCATCTACTTATTAAAAAATAAAAAAGTTAGCTATAAAACAGCTTCAGGCAGGTCCTTCAGGAGGTATTCCAGAAGGCACTGTTACCATAAGAGATGAGAGTTCCTTATCTGTTACTGCCTCTGAAGACGTTCTGTTGGGATCCTAACTCTGTGTAGGCCTATGCTAATGTAGTCATTCAAGATTCAGTTAAGAATACAACATGTACCAATTGTATAGATGACACCTAAAGCTGTGGATCAAGAGAACGTATCATCTAAACTCTATGAAAGCCATCAATAGATCCAAAGTTAAACATACTTTATTAAGTTCAAAAGATCTTACTTCCATTCACATACATAACTGACATTTTATGTCACACTGGTTGAAATGTCAATGGAATAGTGAGATACAGCTAAGAATCACCAACATGTCCTGATATTCTGGAAGGTAGAAAACATCCATCTGCCAACAACGATCCAGATATAAAGGAAATATATGAAATATAAAGAAAAATCAGCACATTACTCTGTTAGAGCTTTGGAAAGAATTTTCTCACATATGCCTTTTTGACCATATAAAGCCCAACAGTGCAATTAATTTTTTTTCCATTTATCTTTATTGCATATTCTATGGAACAGGCCAGCTATTGCCAGAGGATTCAATATCTACTCTGTGCTTAAATTTAACCATGTGCAAAAGCCATGTCTTACACAAACATATGCAGATTATCCATCCACATTTACATTAGATATACCTCAAACACACACAGGCAGACATAGATATACACAAACAATTAACATGTAATTATCTCCCAAACTCGGACATCTGGAATAAGGTTTAACACCATAAGCTAACATCCATGCTTGTTCTGCCTGGGTCTGGGGTTTGTTTTTTTGAGATGGAGTCTTGCTCTGTTGCCCAGGCTGGAGTGCGGTGGCACAATCTCCGCTCACTGCAACCTCTGCCTCTCAGGTTCAAGCGATTCTCCTGCCTCAGCCTCCTGCGTAGCTGGGACTACAGGTGTGAGACACCACACCCAGCTAATTTTGTATATTTTTAGTAGAGACAGGGTTTCACCATATTAGCCAGGATGGGCTCAATCTCCTGACCTCGTGATCCACCCGCCTCAACCTCCCAGAGTGCTGGGATTACAGGCGTGAGCCACCTTGCCGGGCCGGGTTTTTAGGTTTTTCAGTAGGAGAAAGTAGAGGGTGGATGGTGCAGCGGACAGAGGCCTTCCTATTCATTCTAATAACCTAAGAAGTGGAGGGGGCCTGCTTGTTTAAAGAAGTCTCCCCAGCTAGCTATTCGTGATAACCCACGGCCATGGAACCTCTCACGGATGCCACCTCCCCCCACCCTATCCTCCTATGAAGCACACCCATTTTGTACGCCGGAACACTCTGAGCACCTGTTGCCCTCCTTCCTAAGGTGCCACGCACGGAAAACTAGCCAAAGCACAGGAGTAGCCTCGAACTTTGGAGGCCCGCCTTTACCCTCTGCCCTCACTCTGGGGCACACCTCGCACGTGGAGACAAACTGGAACCAGCCTCACAGGGTGCGCACCAATTCCAAGAGGCAGACGTCCCATCTAAGCCTCAGACTCAGGCACCCTGATATCGGTCCCTGGAGGATGAAGGGGTCCACACCCGTTCCCCAGGCCCGACAGGCGGGCTACACCTGTCCCGCCAGGGAGTGCGGAGGGGCATGACACCTGCGGCCTAGGCTCACAGTCGGGGGCGCGGGCGCGCCAATCCCTCAGCCTAATTATGGCAAGACTGTAACAGAACAGAATGAGGCTTGCAATTACAGCCGCAAAGGCGATAGGGAACTGAGGGCTTTCGGGACCTCTGCAGAAAGGGAGAGATAACAAGTACATCACCTGCAGTCACTGGATTTAGTGAGACCTCAGCCCCTTCCAGGTTTGGAGCCAATAAATCCCTTTTTACTTAAGCCCATTTGAATTTTCACATTCATTTGGAACCAATAAGTGGAAATTGCCCGACCCAGTTCCGGCCCAACGCAGGACACGCCCCTCCACTCGAGAATCAACCCCGCCCGGCCCGTGGGCCGGCACTGGCTGCTCTGTCGGCTCCCCGAGGTCGCGCCGCTGTCGCGTAGGGGAAGGCACAGTGGCTCAGAGACCTGTCGCGTGCTCTCCTCCTATCCTGAATACGGCCCCTCAATCCTGTCTCCTCCCCAAGGGCCCGCTCTCTGGAATTTGGTTACCTGAGCTTGCAGCCATTCGGGCCCAGGACCGCCAGCCCACGTGACCGTGACCCCGGCTCTCTCCTCACGCACGCGCACTCCCTGCCGCTACTGGCCGCGCTTCCGCTTTCCTCCTCGCACCGCTCCTCCTCTGGGGCGGTCCGCGCCTCTTCGCCACGCCCCTATTTAAAGGGACAGAGATACACTGTCTTCCCCCACGGAAAAAATGGGTAATTCACATCTTGAGGACCAGGAGAATGGAAACGTCCAAAGAGTAGCGCAGACGAATAAACAGCAGTCCTTCAGGTGAGAGAAGAAAGCTCCTTCTTTAAGAAAGTGAACTTACTTGCAGCCAGCCCAGAAGGGGAGTTGATTCTCTGCCTTTTGGAGTTTGCAACCAGTAAATTTTTTTTAACTTAAAAAAAAAAAGATGAACACAGAATTGCCAATTTATCTTGTCAAATAAGGACAACAGGCACACATACTAAAAAACCAACTATTATTTAATAATATATCGTCAATATTGCTCCCCAAAATACATCTTAACACCAGAAACATAGGAGAAACATCGTCTCAAATAAAGACATCTTAAAAATCAATGAAAACGTATGCTTATTTCTCTTGTTGCTCCTAAAGAAAGGTGAAAGCTTGCAGAACAGACTTGTTTCTAGAGTCATCACTGTAGGCAACAAGACCCTGGGACACAGATCTTATGCTTGCTGGGGGCTATGGTCAAGAAAATAGGAGGAGGAACACCAGAAGGTACTCTTGGAAGGAGACGCAGAAAATGTTCAGTTGGGCAGACATTTATTTCGCATCAATCAGGTACTCGACCTCTGGGCCTTCGGAGGATCCAAAGATGGGTAAGACACCATCCTGCCCTTCAGGTACTCATTGTCTAAGAATTCAGTGTACAGACACAACAAAATACAAAGCAGGCTGTTTTGAGGAACAGAAGGACATCAAACCACCGTTTTGGGATCGCAGACAAGGGGAACGTTTGAAACACTCCGGAAGGGATGTGGCACCTTGCCAGGGCCTTGAAGGGTTTCGGGAGCGGGGACAGGGGGCCTCGCTGAGGGAACAGCGGCATGCAAGGAAGTACAAGGCCAGCTGGAGACTAGTCACCGACCTGACGCAGCCGGGGTGTGGGCGGTGGCTTCCAGCCTTCTGGTCACCCGGGCGCGGTGCCTCACGCCCGGATCGCAGCACTTTGGAGGCTGAAGCAGGTGGATCACCTGAGGTCAGGAGTTCGAGACCAGCCTGGCTAATGTGGCAAATCCCCGTCTCTACTAAAAATACAAAACTTAGCATGGTGGCATGCGCCTGTAGTCCCAGCTACCCGGAAGGCCGAGGCAGGAGAAGCACTTGCACCCTGGAGGAGGAGGTTGTAGTGAACCAAGATAGCGCCATTGCACTGCAGCCTGGGCAGCAGCGTGAGACTGCCTCAAAAAGAAATACATTTCAGCCATGGCCTCGTATAAATGCATACAGTGCTGCATATATGCACGAGTGCGCATTTTAGGTGGATAGCTAGATGATAGAGATGACTGCCGAGACAGTAGTCGCCCTTAGAATGAACAATGCAGCTTGCTATTTTCCATTCTCTTCAATTCTTTTTTGTTTTTTTTTTTTTTTTTT
>PVKP010008187.1:5261-73847 GCA_004027715.1 Plecturocebus donacophilus | reverse complement strand
TATTTTCAGTCACCAGGTTTGTAGGGATTTGTTACAGCAGCCACAGGAAACAAATATACATGCTTTTATAACATTTTTGGAGACAGGGTCTCACTCTGCTGCCCAGGCTGGAGTGCAGTGGCATGCACACAGCTCGCTGCAGCCTTGACCTCCTGGGCTCAAGCGATTCTCCCTCCTCAGCCTCTCAAGTAGCAGGCACACACCACTAGTTTTTAAAATTTTTTGTAGAGATGGGGTCTTGCTATGTTGCCCAGGCTGGCTTTGAACTCCTGGGCTAAAGTAATTCTCCTGCTTTGGCCTTCAAACTGCTGGGATTACAAGCATGAGCCACTGTGCCTGGCCCATATTTTTTACTACATATTTATATTAAAATATACAGTTTTTTTTTTTTTTTTTTTAGACAGAGTTTCAGTCTGTCGCCAGGCGCCAGGCTGGAGTGCAGTGGTGCAATCTCGGTTCACTGCAACCTCTGCCTTCCAGGTTCAAGCAATACTCCTGCCTCAGCCTCCCGAGTAGCTGGGACTACAGGCGCACGCCACCATGCCCAGCTAATTTTTGTATTTTTAGTAGAGACGGTGTTTCACCGTGTTGGCCAGGATGGTCTCTATCTCTTGACCTTGTGATACGCCAGCCTCAGCCTCCCAAAGTGCTGGGATTACAGATGTGAGCCACTGCACCCAGCTAAAATACACAGTTTTTACAGTTTACGTAACAGCATGCCGTTGGCGTCATTCTGGAATTTGCTTGTCTTGCTCGACATCATGTTTTTGAGATTATCCTTATTGACTCAGGTAATGTTGGATTCAAAGAGAAAAAGAGTCTTGATTGCTGGGCAGATACAGATGGATCCTGAAGGACATTGGAGTTGTGTCTGCAGAATGGACTCTGCAGGGCAAATGTGGGGTTGGCTCTGGCTGCCGTGTTTTTTTTTGAGATGGAATCCCACTCTGTTACCCAGGCTGGAGTGCAATGGTGCAATCTCGGCTCATTGCAATCTCCACCTCCCAGGTTCAAGTGCTTCTCCTGCCTCAGCCTCCCAAGTAGCTGGGATTACAGGTGCCCACCACCACACCTGGCTAACTTTAGTATTTTTGGTAGAGATGGGGTTTCACCATATTGGCTGGTCTTGAACTCCTGGCCTCAAGTGATCCACCTCCCAAAGTGCTAGGATTACAGGTGTGAGCCACAGCACTTGGCTGCTGGCTGCCACATTCTGAAAGGGCAGCGCCACACCTGCCATGATTGCACCCCCAGGTACGGGGACTCAGGTGAACACAGGTTTGCCATGTGTCAGGAAAGCCAGGTTCGTTAGGGACCCAGTTTCATGTGAACCCAGAGATTCTGTATCTCTCTCTTTTTTTTTTTTTTGAGATGAAATCTCACTCTGTTGCCCAGGCTGGAGTGCAATGGCGCCCTCTCGGCTTACCACAACCTCCGCCTCCCGGGTTGAAGCAATTCTCCTGCCTCAGCCTCCTAAGTAGTTGGGATTACAGGTACACGCCACAGTGCCGGGCTAATTTTTTTGTATTTTTAAGTAGAGACGGGGTTTCACCATGTTGGTTAGGCTGGTCTCAAACCCCTGGTCCGCTCGCCTCAGCCTCCCAAAGTGCTGGGATTATGGCATGAACCACTGCACCCGGCTGATTCTGTATCTCTTAAGACCTTGGAGAGTCAAGAGATTTCAAGCCATGGAAAAGAAAGATACTCTAGCCAGGGGAGGTGGCTCATGCCTATAATGCCAGCACTTTGGGAGTCCAGAGCTAGTGGATCACCTGAGGTCAGGAGTTCAAGACCAACCTGTTCAATATGGCGAAACCCCATCTCTACTAAAAATACAAAAATTAGCCGGGAGTGGTGGCATGTGCCTGTAGTTCCAGCTACTTGGGAGCCTGAGACAGGAGAATTGCTCGAACCTGGGAGGCAGAGGTTGCAGTGAGCCAAGATGATGCCACTGCACTCCAGCCTGGGCCACAGAGTGAGACTCCATCTCAAAAAAAAAAAAAAAAGAAAAAATGGAAAAGAAGATTCTCTAAAGGAAAAGTCAAATGGAGGTAAGAATGCGTGTGTGTGCATGGCGTGTGCACATTCCTGTGTGCCTCAGTGTGTGCTCCTTGACGTCACAGACAGTCCTCTCTCTCCACAGGACCTGGAAGACTGAATATCTGTTGAATAAATGAATAGATTTGTGGGAATGGGAAGGGCAATTGTCTATCCATCCTGTAAATGTAAGTATCTGACTATGTACGACTGATATAAGTTGTAAGGAATAAATGACTATATTCTGAGAATTCATCTACAAAGATGCCATTTGTACCTTTGTCAAAAGTAAGCTGTCATTTTACAGTTATGGAGTCTTCAGGTCCATGGTTTTTTAAAAAACTTGGTTCTCATCTCCATTCTGTGGGCTATGGAGGCAAGCTGTTATTATCCCCAGATGAAGGAAAACTGAGGCCGAGGGTGGTGAAGGGGTTTTCTGTTGTCATAAAACAAGCATGTGGCAAAGCCAGGGGTTAAACCTGGTGAGTGGGGCTCAGGAGGAGGACACAGGCTTTGAAATCTGATGAACTAAATTTTAATCTTGGCTTCAATCCTCAGGAGCTGGGTTTCCTGGGGCAAGTTACTTAACCTCTCTGAACTTCCATTTCCTCTTTTAAGAAATGAGCACAGTGACACTTAGCTTGTGGGGATTGCTGCAGAGATAATGCATGTAGAGCGGCTGGCACTTAGTGGGGCTTAGTAAGGGGCAGCTCTTATCTTCTATTCTCAATTGAATATTAATTTTCCTCTTGCAGTCCTAGGCTATACCCTACATTCCTCCAAAAATCATCAGGGAAATTTAGAGAAGCAAGCAGTCAAACCAGTTGGCCGACATCAACTGTTATCACCAGGAGGCTTGAGTTATCCCTTTTTGGGGGTCATTGGGGCGTGATGACCTATGACCTGTGACCTTATGAGGCAGCCAGCAGGGGTAGGAGCCCGTTGGATTTGGGGCAGGGGGGAGGTTGTCTTAGACTTCTGGAAAGACCTGATAGACCACTTTCCAATCTGGAGTTTTTCATTACGTAAGGGGCAGTAAATCAAAGAGACTGCCCCAGGCTGCAGACTTAAAAGGGCCCCAGGCTGGTGGAGCTGGGCAGGGAAGATGCTGAGGAGGAGGAGCAGGAGGCTATGGCTTCCCTGGCTGGAATCTGAGGCAAAGTAACACACAGGGGTCAAAAAAGCACTGAAAAAAAAATTAAGAGCAAATGACAAACTAGATAAAAAGCTTTCAATGCCTCTGCTGCAAAAGGTTAATGTCTTTGCTATATAAAGAGTGCTTGCAAATCAATGAGGATGATGAACATCCTCTGGGAAAAGGTCATAGACAGGCAATTTAGGAAACGTATTTGAGGACCGGAAGCATATGAAAAACGGTCAGTCTCACCAGATGCCTAAGGAAAGCAAATTAAAACAATGGGATACCATGCCCTACCCATCTAAGTGTCAGTTGTGAAGGGGACACTGGCACCATCAGGATGGCTGAGAGGACTGGAAAGTGTGACTCATCTGCTGTGTGGCAGAGTAAATTGCTACACTTTCTGAAGGGCAATTTAGCAAGTATGTTTCAAAAGCTGTAGAAATGTTTAGAACTATCCTTGGTACATCACCTTGTATGTCTAGAAATTTACCATGTATATGTGAAAAGATGTAAGTACATCACAATATTTTTTTTCTAATAGGGAAAACTGGACAGAAGTAAACATTCCTAATAATAGGATACTGACAGATACTTTATGAAACATCCATATCATGGAATACTCCAGGCCATTGCAAGGACACATAGTAAGAGGCAACAATGTGTAACGTTTCCAGGGTTTAACCCATATTCCACCAAGAATTTAGCTTCATGCTAGCAACCATCCTAAATGCCTGAAGTAGATTAGCTTGTCTAATCCTCCTAACAACTGTTTGTGATAGGTACAAGTACTGTCATCCCAATTATACTGGCAAAGAAACTGAGGCACTAAGAAGTTAAGTAACTTGTCCAACTTCCCTTACCTATTAAGTGGCAGATGCCAATGTGAATTCAAGTGGTTTGGGTTCAGAGTTTGTACGCATGTTCTTTTTTTGTTTTTGTTTTTGAGACAAGGTCTCATTCTGTCACCCAGGCTGGAGTGCAGTGGTGCAATCACAGTACAGTGCAGCCTTCACCTAGCTGTGATCAAGCAATCCTCCCACCTCAGCCTCCTGAGTAGCTGGGACTACAGGAATGCCCCACCACATCCAGCTAATTTTTGCCATTTTTTGTAGAAGACAGTTTCACCATGTTGCCCAGGCTGGTCTCGAACTCCTGGACTCAAGTGATCTGACTGCCTCAGCCTCCCAAAGTGTTGGGATTACATGTGTGAGCCACCACACCTGGTGGAGTTCATGTTCTTAACGGAACTATCCTACCCCTTGGAATTGGTAACTGGAAAATTTTCATGAGCTGCAGAAAGGCTCATGAAACATTGAGTGAAAAAAAGGCAACTTCCCAAACAGCATGATTCTACCTAAGAAAAAAAATACTTACATGTGAAAAAATAACACTCAAAGAAGGTATTCCAAAATGATATGTGAGTTCTCCCATTGGGTGAGGTTATGGGTGATACCTGTTTTCTTCTTTTTGCCTTCAAACATTTTGTAAATTTTCTTTAATGAGGGTTATAACTTTAAAAAATAAGAACACTGTTTACAATAGCAAAGACCTATTGTAACCCAAATGCCCATCGATGATAGACTGGACAGGGGAAATGTGGCACATATACACCATGGAATACTATGCAGCCATCCAAAACGATGAGTTTGTGTCCTTTGTAGGGACATGGATGAACCTGGAAACCATCATTCTCAGCAAACTGACACAAGAACAGAAAATCAAACACCACATGTTCTCACTCATAGGCAGGTGTTGAACAATGAGAACACATGGACACAGGGAGGGAAGCATCACACACTGGGGCCTGTTAGGGGGGAAATAGGGGAGGGACAGTGGGGGGTGGGGAGTTGGGGAGAGAGAGCATGGGGAGAAATGCCAGATACAGGTGAAGGGGAGGAAGGAAGCAAATCACACTGCCACGTGTGTACCTAAGCATCAATCTTGCATGTTCTTCATATGTACCCCAAAACCTAAAATGCAATAAAAAAAGAACACCCATGTGAAAAGTATTACAATAAAAAGAAGCGAACTTTGGACCCATGTTCAGGCTTCAGCACCTAATTGCTCCTAACCCAATGTCAAGGTGAAAAACCAGGAGAGCCAGGGCCAGTCTTGATGTTTCCGTAGACTCCTGTGCCATCTCTCCACTCCTTTCCCCTTAGGGATTGGGAGGCCCTGGTGTAATTTACCACTTAAAAGTAAAGACAGCACCCAGAAACACACATTTATTGGACACCCACAGGCACCAGGGAACAGCAGCGACCAGGCTGAACTCCTGCAGTCTACAGCAGATCTCCAGTCCCAGCCACGTCTGCTTGACTGTTAGTCGTGTGCCCAACTGCCATGGATTCTGGTCCCAGGTTCATAAAATTGTTTTCCACCCTTTTATCTGAACTATTCAAATAGCATCAAGAGCGAAAAACAGTGATTCTCAAAGTGTGGGCCACAGACCAGCGGCATCAGCCTCACCTGGGAACTTGTTAGAAAAGGATCTTCTTGGCCGAGTGTGCTGGCTCACGCCTGTAATCCCAGCACTTTGGGAGGCCAAGGTGGGTGGATAACAAGTCAGGAGTTCGAGACCAGCCTGACCAACATGGCGAAACCCTGTCTCTACTAAAAGTACAAAAATTAGCTGGACGTGGTGGCGGGCACCTGTGATCCCAGCTACTCAGGAGGCCGAGGCAGGAGCAGCTTGAATGCGGGAGGCGGAGGTTGCAGTGAGCGGAGATCATGCCACTGTATTCCAGCCTGAGCAACAAGAGTGAGACTCCGTCTCAAAAAAAAAAAAAAAAAGAAATGCAACTTCTCAGGCCCCACGCCATGCCTACTGAATCAGAAACTCTGGGTGGATGGAGAGGGGTGGTGGGCAGCAATCTGTGTTTTGTTTTTGTTTTTTTGAGGCAGAGTCTGGCTCTGTTGCCCAGGCTGTAGTACAGTGGCATGATCTCAGCTGACTGCAGCCTCTGCCTCCTAGGCTCAAGCAATCCTCCCACCTCAGCCTCCTAAGGAGCTGGGACTGCAAGTGCAAGCCACCACGCCTGGCTAACTTTTGTAAAGATGGGGTCTCTCGATGTTGCCCAGGCTAGTCTCAAACTCCTGGGCTCAAGTGATCCACCTACTTAGGCCTCCCAAAGTGCTTGGATCACAGGCATGAGCCACCGCACCCGGCCAGCAATCTGGGTTTTAACAAGCCTTCCAGAAGATTCGTAGGCATGCTAAAGTGTGAGTCACTAAACCAGAGGGACCATTATGTGGGTTGAGAGCATTTGAGGGTGATAGAAGCGTTTCTCATTTTCTCAGATGCCCCCAAAGTGGCTGGCTCTGCTAAACTCATTTTTGAAATCCTGGAGACAGGCTCTGGGAAATGAGTTAGTGTTCTCCACTCTCAACTCCCCTCCCCTCCCTCAGAACACTGCTGACAGCTGATTAATGGGGAATGACTCTCCAAAGATTTCTTTACATATATTAGGCTAGGAAAGTCTTTGAAAACTTTTTGTGGCAATTGTGCCTGCAAAGATTCCGTCCATTGGCTCTCCTTGGGGATGGAAAGGTTGTATTTGCCTCCTTGCAATTTAGACAATGACTTTTATTCTTGTACCTCTATGGGCAGTGCTGGTCTGGGACCCAGGGGGCCTGGATACCCACTTGGGCTCCAGCACAAATGCACTCTCTGACCTTGGATAAGTCACTTCCCCTCTGGACCCCAGTGTGCTCCTCTGTTTAATGATGAGGTCAGAGGGTCCCTAAGCATGGAAATTCTATTCCGTTCTGAGTATCTGGAGCTGGGCATTATTGAGAAGATTCATGGAGATGTGTTTTATATGTTGATTCATTCTAGGGAAGAGACTCATGGAGTTGTAAAGAGAGGATGTATGTGTTTGTGTGTGTATGTTTGTGTGCATGTGTGTGCCCTAAAGACTGACGCAGGCTGAAGTCTGTAGAAAGAAAGGGCTGATGCAGATAGAAAGGGTAGTTTTCAGTTTTCTCTTTCTTTTCTTTTCTTTTTTTTTTTTTTTTTGAGGCAGGGTCTCACTCTCACTCACCTATACTGGAGTGCAATGGTGCAATCACAGCTCATTGCAACCTTGACTTCAGGGCTCAGGGATCCTCTCACTTCAGCCTCCTGAGTAGCTGGGACTATGGGTGCCCACCACGATACCCAGCTAATTTTTTTATTTGTTTGCAGAGACGGGTCTTACCATGTTGCCTAGGCCAGACTTGAACTCAACTGATCTGCCTTCCTCAACCTCCGAAAGTGCTGGAATTACAGGCATGATGCATCTTGCCTGGCCTCCTGGTTTTCTTTATTCTCTAAAAGATATATTAACAAAAAGTGTTGACTGATACTGGATTGCTGCAAATTGCAAATGATGGGCCATTCAAATGTACTCATTGCAGAGTCAAACATTTTTTCATCTACCGATGGGCACCAATGTCTTTACATTAAGGCTGGGCATCTACATTCGAAGAGCACTTCCTTGGGATGACCTGGGAGTTCCTTTAAAAGCCTTTCTGAAGTCAATTCTTTATTTTCCCTTTGAGTGAAAAGTAAATTCTAAAGGATAGGGAAGGACGAGGGATCCCTCTGACCCCAGCCTTCCACTTCTTATGCCAAGATGTGGATCTCCTGAACCTGGGGTGGGAATGTGCTGTGGGAGCAGGTGGCTGTGCTAGGTGCCTACAGCTACAAGTGATCTTGACTGTCCCTAAGCCTATCAGTTTCTGTGTGCGCTATGATGTATGGAAGGCTGGCAAGTGAACACCTACACTTTCTCTGTGGGCCACACCCATGGTTTGCAAGGAAAAGAACATCTCCCTTGTCTCCTGTAGCTGGGTAATGTCCGCTCATCTACAGCTGGGCCGCAACGTCCACCAATCCACTGCTGGCTGTTGGCCACCAATCCACAGTGGCTGTTGGCCACTGGTCACAGCTGGGCAGACTCACTGCTCTCACAGTCTCTGTCTAGTAAAGGGAGACTCAGCTTACGAACCACTCTGGCCCAGGGCATGGCCACCCAGCTGTAAGCCAGGGATCAAGATTTATAGACTCCCTGTTGACTAAAAGTACCCAAGGCAAACAGTCCTTGGAGAATCCAACACCCCTGGTCCTATGTGGACACCAACTGCGATCTCCAAGGCATGGAGCTGATAATCTTAACCATATCAGATACCCATGGTTTCAGATCCGCCTGCGCCCACAGCTGTGTGATGTAGGGTGAGTCGGTTTTCTTCTCTGTGTCTTCACCTGCTCATCTATAAAATGGGCATGATAATAATAGCTACTTCTTAGGGACTGATACTGATGGAAGGATTAAATGAAGCGAAGTATGAGAAGCACTTAGCACAGTAGCTGCACAGTACATGTTTTTTGTTTTTGTTTTTTTTTTTGGTGGTTGTTGTTTTATTTTGTTTTTTGAGATAGTCTCCCTTTGTCGCCTAGACTGGAGTGCAGTGGCATAGTCTTGGCTCACTGTAACCTCCACCTCCCTGGTTCAAGCGATTCTCCTGCCTCAGCCTCCCAAGTAGCTGGGAATACAGTTGCTCACCATCACACTGGCAATTTTTTTTTGTATTTTTAGTAGAGATGGGGTTGTACCATGTTGGGCAGGCTGGTCTTGAATTCCTGACCTCAGATGATCCACCCACCTTGGCATCCCAAAGTGCTGGGATTGCAGGTATGAGCCACCATGCCCAGCCTATTTTATTTATTTATTTTTGAGATGGAATCTTGCTCTGGTGCCCAGGCTGGAGTGCAGTGATGTGATTTCCACCTCCTGGGCTCAAACATTCCTTCTGCCTCAGGCCCCTGAGTAACTGGGATTACAGGTGTATGCCACCACGCACAGTTAATTTTTGTATTTTTAGTAGAGATGGGGTTTCTCCATGTTGACCATGTCGAACTCCTGACCTTAGGTGATCCACCCGCCTTGGCCTCCCAAAGTGCCGGATTACAGGCATGAGCCACCAAGCCCAGTCAACAACTCACTCTTTCTACTGGGGAGTGGTACAAATGACTTCCCTAAGGACACACAACCAGTAAGTGGGGAGAGGCAGGAATGACCGGCATTAGAAAGAAGACTCCAGGGAGAATTGCCTCAACTTTGATCTAAAATGATGCTTGGATTCTCTGTGAGAAAGGGGTCCTGTCCCTAGTGGGAGGCTGTGTGTTCTCAGAAGCCCATAACCCAAGCCTCTCCAGGGTCGGGTTTCTCTCCGGCTGTCTGCCGAGGCAGCATCGTTGGGGGGTGACCAGGAGCAGCCCAGCGAGCGGCTTCTCTGCCTGTGATCCGAAATCTCCCCCACCGCGGCTGCAGCTACAGGCAGAGAGCAAAGAAGAGTTTAGGCTATTTGCAAGCTGGAAGCCATTTCAAAGGGAAGGCTGGTCCTTGATATCCCCTGAAAATATTTGAAAAAAAAAAAAATGTTTTTGGATTATAAAAGCAGCACACTCGCTCTTTGCAAAATATGTAGAACAAAATAAAGACTGGCCAGGGAATCAGCTCCTACACTTTCGTGTGTTTGCTTCCAGCATTTCCCCGTCCCTACATTTGCCCTTGTACTATAGTTTCAAGTGCTATTTGTCTCAAGTCTCTGTGAAAATACTTCTTTGTGTCTTTATTTATTATTATTTTTTGCAGGCAGTGTATTTAATAGCTACATCATGTTTCCTTGTATGGAGTTAGCACAGTTTCATTAGCCACTGTCAACTGGGATTTCTGTGGGTTGCTTTTCCCTTCCCGCAGGATGAATAACCCCCAGTACACCTGCTAAATAAGAAGCCCCTTCTCTCGGCCCCAGGGAGGAGTGAAGCAGGGTGTACCTCCTGTTGAGTCATTTTTCATCGTTTGCAGCAGGACCACAAGTCACTTTGGCTCTGAATGCTTCAGGCCAGATCCTTCAAAGAAAGGACTTCCCCCGATTCTATTAATTGGGCAATTTGGAAACCTGGACTTGAGTAAAAATATTATTTTTTCCCCAGTCATTCTCAAATTGCTTATTCACCAAGGTAAAGCATCCAGCCAAAGCGAGGGAAAAGGAAAACAAAAATCCAACTATGAACCAGCTGCACCGTGTTGTGTAGACAAAATAACCCTTTGGCGGACCAATCGGAGCACGCTTTGGACCTGTTAATGCTCCACAACATAAGCGAGACTTCAGCTGCTCCGGCCGTTTCGGCTTTCGTTTCTTTCTTTTGTTCTTTTTTTTTCCCCCCTTGGTTGGTTTGTTGTATAAACAATATTCCAATATTAAAGAGAGAAGGAAAAGAAAGAAAAAGATTATCTTACTACCTCCTGGTCCAGAAAAGGGAGGTTGGTTCTGCCTTTTCTGTTCTTCATTTCTTATTTTTATTTATTATCATTTTTAGAGATGGGGTCTCACTCTGTCGCCCAGGCTGGAATGCAGTGGCGTGATCGTGGCTCACTGCAACCTCCTCCTCCTGGGTTCAGGCGAATTCTCCTGCCTCCGTCTCTACAGGTGCGTGGGACCACACCCAGCCAATTTTTGTATTTTTAGTAGAGACAGGGTTTCAGGATACTGGCCAGGCTGGTCTTGAACTTCTGACCTTAAGTGATCCACCTACCTCGGCCTCCCAAAGTGCTGGGATTATAGGTGTGAGCCACCGTGACCAGGCTTTTTTTTATTCTGTAGAAAGAAGATCTCACTATGTTGCTCAGGGATGGTCTCGAACTCCTGGCCTACAGCAGTGCTCCTGCCTTGGCCTCCCAAAGTGTCAGGATTGCAAGTGTGAGCCACCTTACCTGGCCTCTTTCTTTTTTTCTTTCTTTATTCTTCTTTTACATTTTTTATTGTGGTAAAATACACATAACGTAAAATATACCATTTTAAAATGCACAGTTTAGCAGCATTGAGTACATTTACCATGGCATGCAGCCATCACTGCTGTCTAGCCCTAGAACATTTTCAACCACCCCAAAATCAGCCCCGTCCCATCTGCAATCCTTCTTCATTCTGCCCCCGGCCCTGGACAATCACTATTTTACTTCTTCTTTCTTTAGATTTGTCTATTGTGTTTAATGAGATCATACAATGTATATTATTTTTTTGAGGTAGAGTCTTACTCTGTCATCCAGGCTGGAGCGCAGTGGCACGATCTTGGCTCACTACAACCTCTGCCTCCCGGGTTCAAGTGATTCTTGTGTCTCAGCTTCTTGAGTGTCTGGGACTATAGGTACATGCCACCATGCCCCGCTAATTTTTGTATTTTTAGTAGGGACGGGGTTTTACCAGGTTGGTCAGGCTGGTCTTGAACTCCTGACCTTAGGTGATCCTTCTGCCTTGGCCTCCCAAAGTGCTGGGATCACAGGTGTGAGCCACGGCACCCGGCCGTATTCTTTAGTGGCTGGCTCCTTTCATCCAGCATAAGGTTTGCAAGGCCCTTCTGTGTTGTAGCATGAATGAGTACTTTGTTCTTCTTCTGGCTTTGTTCCCTTTATCCATTGCCTGGATTTACCTGTTTCTGCCACCATTTCTGCCTGTTTGGCGATCCATCAGGCAGCCTAGTGGAGGGGACATCGTGATGAAGGCTTGCTGGAAAATGAGCAGATGGCCTCACATGGGCCAGTCATCTGGATAACTTTGTCTATGTGGACTACAGAATTAATCAAGTGGCTTTTGGATGAGACTATCTAATTCAGTCATCCACGTTGGCTGGGGATGTTGGGTTTCCTCTTCTTTAAAAAGGAAATGGTGTTATGCTTTTAAAAGGCTGCTGTAGGGATTAATTGGTTATTTAGAATGAATACATCAAGAATGATTACTATTGCCCATCTAAGCAAGTTAATACGGTTAATTTAATCTCTGACATTTCATTTGTTTTTGTAAGTTCTAGCTTCATTACTTACTCACGGAATTACCTGGCTGAGCCTCAGTTTCTTCACATACTTGCTTTATTTTGCTGTTGAAAGGATGAAATAACTTATGAAAAAAAGTGCAAACCACACACTAAACATTTCTAATCAACTAAAAAAAGCAACAGAGATTAGTTTGGGGTTTGGCGTATCTTCTTCCTAAAAGAGTAAAGCATGATTAAATCAAAACAAAAATCCTATAGGCGTATTGAAAGAAGGATAAAAGAACATATAGAGTAATTAAAGATGTGAGCTGGGGAGATAAATAGTTGAATTGGAAACCAAGGATGAAAACAGCTATGACAGTTGAGTATAAAACTTTGCTTTGAGCTTCCTGGTGGCCAAGGCAAAAAGGGAAAGAAAGTAGGGTTGAATCAGTTTGACTCAGGTATCTCAATCTGGACACCACTGACATGTTGGCCTTGGCAATTCTTTGCTGTGGGGGCTTTTCTGTGAATTGTAAAATGTTTAGAAGCATCCCTGGCCTCTGCCTATTAGATGCCAGTAGCACCCCCACTTACTTCTCTTTCTGGCTGTGGCAATAAAAAATGTCTCCCGACATTGCCAAATGTCCTCTGTGAGTGAATACTGCCCCAGGTTGAGAAGTGACGATCTAATGGAAGGAGACAAACCTTGATGTGGGGTCTTTGGTTAAAGGACCAGGCAATGTGACTACCAGCGCCTTCAGAGCCAGGGTCTCAAAGCTGCAGACAAATTTGCAGCCTGTGCTGTGCCCAACCTATGGTGACACGAGACCCAAGTCTGGTGACTTCCATCGGTGAGGCTCCCCTTCTTTGGGTGACACTATGGCTCCTCCCATCCATGACCATTTCCTTTGATTAAGCCTGTTTCCAGGCTCTGGGCTAAGGGCTGAGGACTCTTATTGAGTCCTTAGAGTGTGTCCTTATAATCATTATGATCCCCATTTGACGGATGGGGAGACTGAGCTTCGGAGAGGTCGAGCAGCTTGCCAAGTGCCACACTCTAGGTGGCAAAAGGGGACTTTGAACCCAGGTACCCTGACCCCATACTTTTTTACCTGCTGGAGCAATGCTTCTCAACTGGGTGTTGATTTTGCCCCCCAGGGGACAATTGGGAATACCTGGAAATGTTGTCACAACCGGGGTTGGGGGTGCCCCTGGCATCTAGTTGATAAGGCTAAGGTTGCTGCTAAACAAGCTACAATTCCCAGGACAGCCCCCCAACATGGAATTGTAGCCTGCAACATCCCATCTCTCTTGAGGGTGGTCCAGAGTGGGGAGATTTGGGTCTGGCAGGATGGGGGTTCTGTAAGAGGAGGGAAGGTGGTGGGCGATGGTGCCCGCAGGGTACTGACTCTGCTTGGCTGCCTTCTCCACACCCTCTCCACCTCCTCGATGAAAGGCCCAGGCCTGGATTTTCCCACATTGCAGCTGATGTCTGCATAGGTGTGGAGAGTCCCGCTGCTGCCCAGGAACTCATCCTGAAGTTTTTAAGATTCCAGACACATTTCTTTATTTATCTTTGGTGGATGAGGGAAAGTTGGAAGATAAGTGAGTAATCCTAGACTTGCAGAATTGTCAGAGGCCATTATGCTTAGAGTCACGAGGAGGGCCCTGGAGTCAGGTAGGACCCGGGCCAGGCGCTGACCGCCACTACCTACCTAAGGACAAGGACGAGGCTGACTCCACCTCCTCCAAGGCCACTGCCTTCGCTGCTCCTCCTGCCCTCATCTGCACAGCGAAGATAGTAATCGTATCCAGCTCACGGTGTTGTTGGAGGATTCAATGAGGTAATGCATGCGGCAGCTCTATTGTTATTATTACCAGCGTTAGGAATATCCCTAGAGCTGATCTCATCCAAACCCTTGGTTGACAGGTGGGGAAAAACGAGGCCCGGAGAGGCATGACTGGCAAACACCGGGCGGGGCAGATGCCGGGACCTCTCTGCCAGCCCCGAGCTCTCTGCAGGACCCAGTGCGGAAAGAGGAGGCATTCCCAGCTGAGGTTGGAGCTGACGTGGAAACCCCTTCTCCAGCCTTTCCCTCCCTGAACCAATTTGTAATTAATGGCTTGTGGCCACGTTTCTCCCCGCCTCCGGGGCAGACTTGTAAAACCTGTAGGAGAAGCTGCTGTGGGCAGGGCAGCTGGCTAGGCAGCCAGCCTCTCTGTTCCGGCCCTTTTGTCCCTTTGCCCCCACAGGAGGGGGGATGGTGCGGCCCCCTCGTCCCAGCGCCCCGCTCCGGCCCCTTTTTGCGGGCCAGTGATCCCCGGTGGGTCAGTCATCTAGGCTGTAATTTGTGGCTGGTGCTGAGGCCGTGCCGGGGTGTGGCACCCCTCTGGGGATGGGGAGATACAGGGCGCAGGGCCTCTCCCTGCTCCACGGGGGGCTCCCAGCAGCCCTCTGAAGAGTTCAGGTGCCAGGTGCGGGTGCACAGGGTGCACGATGACCTGCAGGAGCAAGGACGATGGCAGTGCCAGACCCAGCCAGGGCACAAAGCCTGAAAGCTTAGTCGCTTCCCCGTCTCCTCCCTGGGGCCCCGTGGGCGACGCCAAGGCAGCTGGAGTTCCGGGAGTTGGGGCATCTCTGCCATAGCTGCTGACTTTGGCAAAAAAGAAATCCTCCTCCTTAATACCCTTTCCTTCCAGAAGGACAGGGGGTTTGAAGTTGGCGGTGGAAAGGGAAGACGATCTCGTTACTAATGTACCATAAAGTACAATAAATATTCTGCTGACAGACTCCGAACCCAGGAAACCATTCTGAAATCCTAAAATAATAATAATAATATAAACAGAAGCCAAATCTTCCTGCAGCCTTTCTCTTCTTCGGTAAAATTTTATTAAGATGGGAGGTGAAGCCATGCTCCCTCCTCTACCCCCACCCCTCCCACTTCTGCCAACCTGGCACCTCTCTTTTGGGTCAAGGTCTTCCTCCTCGGCTGGGATTTTACAGCTTGGAGGCCAGGGCACCTGCGTGCGTGCTGGGAAAGGGTGCCCTCATCCGGAACCCCCCTGAAGCTGTGCACGGGGCTTTCTCGAAGCCAGCCCAATAAATACCTCCCAGTCCCCTCTCTCTCTTTCTGCCCCCGACAAGCGCACCTGCCTTCAAAACGGGTCTCCATTTTTTCATTAAATCCAGGAGTCGATAGGGAGGGATTGACCTGGCTACTTCAATTAATTTTTTTTTTGCCTTTCAAATCATAAGGTTCCATTTCCTTTGGAGGAGGTGGTGTCTCGCAGGGTGCTGCAAAGTTTAAAACGTAGGGCTGCGTTTGAATGTTTGGTCTTGATAGGAGATAGGGACCAGCATGGAAAATCATCTTTACCACCCCAATATGGAAGGGAAAGCGAGCGGCCTGGGCTGGCATACCAAGCGGCCTGCGAGCCCTTATCGTAATCCCAGGAGCCGCTCCCCCCTCTGTCACCTCTGCTATTCCAGGCAAGTGTCAGGCTGTCTTCCCTGCTGTACGGAGCCAGATAGCACCGAGCTGGGCCGGCGCAGCGGGCATAATAAGAAGTGGAAATTGCTCCCAAGGAAAGTTTCCGAGGAATTAACTTCTGATGGGCGGAGGGGGCAGAGTGGGGGTGGGCGGGTGGGGAGGGGTAAGGGAGCCGGAGGAGGAAGGTGAGGACCTGGGCCAAGACAAGGACGCCGGCAGTCTCCGAAGACGGAGGCAGAGGTCATAGAGACTTCCAGAAAGGCTGTATTGCTCCCACTGGGAAAGGCAGGTGGGCCCATCCCTGCTGTGGCTGGCAGAGAGAGCTTTGGGACCCAGGAGGACCCTGCAGACCCACAGCTGCCTGAGGGGGCGAGGGATCTGAACGCTTTCTTTGGATGCCAGTTGTGCCAGATGGGCTGAGCTGCGCGTCAGGCGCAAGACATGGAGGAGCTTTGGGTGCAATGGCGCCATTGCTGATGCCTTTGCTGATTTTCTCTCTCTGAGCAGCCTCTATATCCATCCCGGCCTCAATCCCTCCCCTCGCTCAGGCTGCTTAAGTGGAAGGTTCTCATTCTCACCCAGTGCAGAAGACTCCTTAGCCCCGCAGCCTACAAAGCATTTCCTTCCAAGCGTTATTTATAAATGTCTGTTGAGCACCTACTGTGTGCTCGGCGCTGCCTCTGGTACTAGGAACCCGGCAGCGAAGGGGAGAGGTGAGGCCTGGGCGGACATCCTGCTGTGCACAGAGGCAAGCAAAGAGACAGAGGGAGCAGGATGTGCTCTAAAGAAAATGAAATGAAGCCGGACGGTGCTGGCTCAGGCCGGGAGGGGTGGCTCACGCCTGCAATCCTAGCACTTTGGGAGGCCAAGGTGGGAAGGTCACTGGACCAGCCTGGGTAACATGGCAAAGCTCCACCCCTACTTAAAAAATAAAATAAAATAAAATAAATTAGCTATGCATGGTGGCATGTACCTGTAGTCCCAGTCAGGAGGCTGAGGTGGGAGGATCCCTTGAGACCAAGAGGTTGAGGCTGCAGTGAGCTGTGATCATGCCACTGCACTCCAGCCTGGGTGACAGAGTGAGACTCTGCCTCGAAGGAAAAAAAAAAAAAGAATGAAATTGGGAGATGGTGTGAATGATGGAATGGCCACATTTTAGCTATGAGACTTTGGGCAAAGCATGCCTCTCTAGGCTTTAAATTCCTCACCTGTAGAACAGGGATGCAGACGCTGCGTTTTCTGGGCTTCGGGTCTGTGGCGCTCAGTACAGGGCCTGGTGTGTGGGCGCTGCTCACTGAAGCTGTCCTCCGGCTCTACGATCAGCAAGGGGAAGTGGGAAGCAGACAGATGTCCCAGCATGAGAGTGCTGAACTTGGGAAGGAGCTCAGTACTCTCACGCATGCATTCATTCATTCATTCATTCATTCATTTATGCATGCATTCATTCACTCACTTATGCATTTATTCACTCATTCATTGATTCATGCATTCATTCACGCATGCATTCATTCATCTATGCATTCATTTTTCATGTGCTCCTGTGTAGGGTGGTGGTTAACAGGATAAGCTCTGGAGTCAGGCTGGTTAGGTTCATATACATTCACCGTGTGGCCTTGGACAGCTGGCTTCATCTCTACCTCAGTTTCCTCATCTTGGGGCTTTTCCTCCAAGTCTTCTATTGAGCACATATGAGGCAGATCTGGAGCTGAGCTTCCTGGATTTGAACCCTGGTCCCCTGCTTCATAGCTTTGGGTCTGTGGGCAAGGACTTGACCTGTGGCCTCAATTTTCTCACCCAAAGATTAGGAATCATAACAGTAGCTTCTTTAGAGAGCTGCGGCCAGGATTAAGTGCATTCTGGAAGGTTCTCTCAGCTGCCACCTGGGAGCTCTTCAGATGAAAAATATAGAGAGCTGTTTGTTCACATGTCGGGGCCTCAATGAGTGGTGGGGAAGGAGCTTGGGTTGGGAGCTGAGATCTCTGGCTTCTTCTCTGAGTTGACACCCATGAGAGGTTCCCACCATCCCTGGGAGGGACACCACTTGGGGGCGGAGGGTCAGGCTGGGAGTATGATTGCTTATTGATTTGCAGGGACCCTCAGGACAGCTAATGTGGCAAGATACCCAGAGAGGGACTGTGAGCTTCCTAGGGCCACACAGCAAGCTGGAAAGACTCAGGCCTGAGCCAAAGGCACCTGCCTGCCTAGTGCCAGGAGGTGCCAGGTGCAGGTGCACGGGGGTGTTTTCAGGGGCATGCGGGGAGTGGGGGTCACTAGGGGAGAGAGCTCTTAGTTTTAGCTGTGGGGGAGTGGAGTGATCATGCTGGAGTAATTGGGTGCTAATACCATTACGCTTCCCATTTCATACTCCAGACGATCCCAGGGCTCTCTCCGAGGATCTCAAAGCCCCTTTACATGACAATGCCACCATTAACTCATAAATCCTCCCTGGCCTGCTGGGAGGAGAGGTGGGTGGTACGTGCGGGAGGCTGAGGAATTAACCTCAATTATTTTCCAGTGATTCAGCCTTCATAGAGTTGTCAGGTCGGCTCTGGGGTTTGTCGGGCCCCAGTTAGTGCTCATGGGGTGGAGGCTGGGAGGGGGCTGGTGGTGTCTGCTGAGCAGAGCCTATTCTCCAAGTCAGCTTGTTGTCCACGATGTTATTTTCAGAACAGCCCTGACAGTTAGGTAGCAGTGTTCCCTTTTCACAACGGGAGAGACTCAGAGAGGAGCAGGACTCACCTAAGCTCCAGGTAGTCAGCAAGCCTGGAGTTTACCCCCAGCCACAGCTGTATCACCCAAACACATCCGGGGCTCAGAGTGGAGCAGGGATAGGGGCCAGGGGCCTTGGGACAGGATGCTCTGCCTCTGACCACCATGCTGTGTGATTCAGGGCCAGCGTTGCCCATCTCTGAGTGGGTCCCCATGATGGTTAAGGCCTCAGGTTGACTGCTTACCGCTGGGTTTGTAGGAACTGCTTTGCCCCACAGTGTAGGAGAAATACAGGCCCCTGAGGGAGACAGGTGAAGGATGGAGGGTGGCTCATGCATGTGTGCATTCATTCACTCACACATTCATTCATTCACTCACACATTCATTCATTCACTCACACATTCATTCATTCACTCACACATTCATTCATTCACTCACACAAGCATGCATGCATTCACTCACACATGCATGCATGCATTCACTCACACATGCATGCATGCATTCACTCACGCATGCATGCATTCCTTTACTCATCCATTCATTCACTCATGCATCCATTCATTCACTTATGCATTTATTCATTCACTCATGCATTTATTCATTCATTCCCTCATGCATCCACTCATGCATCCATTCACCCGCTCATGCATCCATTCACCCACTCATGCATCCATTCATTCACTCATGCACTTATTCATTCACTCACTCACTCACTCATTCACTTATGCATTAATTCATTCACTTATTCCTTCATTCGCTCATGCATTCATTCATTCATTCACTCATGCATTCTTTGTCATGTGCTCCTGTGTTGGGTGGTGGTTAACAGGATAGGCTCCGGAGTCAGACTGCCTGGGTTCAAATACACTCACTGTGTGGCCTTGGGCAACTGGCTTCGTCTCTACCTCTCAGTTTTCTCATCTGTAAAAGGAGATAGTAAAGCAGTCACCTTACTGCGTGGTCCACTCATGTACTTCACAACAAGATCCTGGGCACTGGCCACGTGCCGGGCACTGTTCTTGGCCCTGGGCATACGGCAGTGAACACAGCAGACAGAATCGCTGCCCCCAAGGGCCCGGTGACCTGGGGGGGGGGCAGACCACACACATAGTAACTGTGGCATTTCGCCAGGTGATGGGAATCTCAGGGGGTGTGAGATGGTGGTGGGGGTTGCAGCAGATCAGTCACATGGGCACCTCATGTGAGGCTCAGTGTCTCATTTGCATCAGCAGGGATTTTTCTAGCTGGGCACTACACTGGGACCTGGGGGCAGAAGACACAGAGATATGGGGCATGTGTAATGCTTGGTCATGAGGCAGAAGCTGCTTCTCCCAGCAGCAGGGCCAGGCTGCCCTCCCACCCCTGACCCTCCACTCTGACCTTGGAGGAGGAGGGACACAAAGCCTTCACAGAGCCCAAAGCCTGGGTCCCTAGAGCAGGGGCCACAGGGTGTGGGGATGCTTCCAGAGCTGTGGTCTCCTGGACCAGGGCGGCAGGGAAAGGAGGCATGAGCTCCCATTTCACAGATGTGAAACTGAGTCCCAGAGGGGTGATGGAACTGACTCAAGGTCACATGGTCAGGGCTCAATGGAGTCCAAGTTCTGCTGGCTGCCCCAACACAGAGGCCTCCTTGGACAACCCCGGAGAGTTGGGATGTGTGTTAGAGATGGCTGGACATCAACGCTTTGTTGAACAAAACAATTGTTTCCCAAGTTTCTACTCCAATGTTTGTTCATTGCGAGGCCCATGATTCCAGGTAAGGATAGCTCAGGTTGGGAAGAAAGAGACACAGGTCCTGGATTCAGATCATCCCCACCCATCCCAGTTCTAAAGGGTGATGGAAACTGGAGAGTGGGTGTGTCTCACAGGGGACAGCCAGATGTCTGCTCAGTTAAAATAAAACTGCTCAGTTAAAAGTGAATTTCAGATAAACTAGGAATATTTTTTAGTATATGTCCAATTATTATTATTATTACTATTTTTTGAGACAGAGTTTTGTTCTTGTTGCCCAGGCTGGAGTGCAATGGTGCGATCTCAGCTCACTGCTACCTCTGCCTCCCAGGTTCAAACAATTCTCCTGCCTCAGCCAGCCAAGTAGCTGGGATTACAGGTGTGCACCACCACGCCCTGCTAATTTTGTATTTTTAGTAGAGATGGGGTTTCACCATGTTGGTCAGGCTGGTCTTGAACTCCTGACCTCCGGTGATCCGCCTGCCTTGACCTCCCAAAGTGCTGGGATTATAGGCGTGCACCACCGCACCCGGCCATGCTTGCATTTCAACCAGTGCTGCCAGCTCTGAATGGGCCTGCCAAGGTGAGGTGTGAGCTACGAGCTATGTCTCCTGGGACCAAGGGGACCCCAGACTCCCAGTCGAGTGCTCACTCGATGTACCCTACTTGGGTTTCCTTCCAAGGGGGAGGTAAGGATTGTTAAATTGAAAGATCCCTTTGGGGACCATTACTCCACTCTTCTGCTTCTCCAGGAAAACGTGGCCCAGAGACATCATGTGGGTGCCCCAGGGCCACACAGGGAGTTGGTAGCTGCACTGGGATCTGAAGCCAGGTTTGCTGAATCCCAGTCCGAGAGCTGCGCCCCACTGTGATCTCGAGGCTTAAAGTTTAGCTGATTTTTATTTTTTTCTGGAGGATAAAGCTCATTTAAAAAAAATCTGAGGCCAAAGTTCATTCCTCAAGAGGTGTCGCAGTACAGTGGGCAGAAGAGGAGTCTCTCGGTGAGAAACAGGCAGACGCAGCTGCAGTGGAACCCGAGGAAGCACGAGAACCAGCGTCCTCATCCTCGAGGCCTGTCCTGCTCCAACAAGGGGACCCCAGGAACAGCACTGAGTGGCGGCCTAGGACTGGAAGTCCTCAGACCTACCACCAAGTTTGCTGTGTGACCTTGGGGAAATGTCTTCCTGATCCAGGCTTTGGTTGGGAAGAATCTTTCTCCCTTGTTACCAAGGACCAACGAGGCCATCAGTCTTCTCTTCCAGAGAAAGACCATCAATCTTCTCTTCCAGAGAAAGACGCTGGGGACATGCTTCCCTCAGCACCCAGGATTGGGAAAAGCAGGAGGCAGAGGGGGCAGTGCCGGCCATCCTCTTTGTGCAGGCGTCCTGGGTCCTTCTGTCCGACTCTGTCTCCCCTGACCCTTCTCTGTGGCTTCTGGTCTTCACCGCCCCGATTGTGCATGCCGCCCCCACTCCTCTCTCCCTGTCTTTTGTCTTTTTTTTCTCTCCCTTCCCTCTCCCTCTCTCCCTCCCTCTCTTCCCTCTCCCCCGTCCCCTCCCCTTCTCTCTTTCCCTTTCACTGTTTATCCCGGATCCTCTTTTCCTGCCGGGACACTCTGGAAAGCTCTGGCTCCAAACCATCACGATTCTAATCTTCCCAGCAGACTGTCCAAAATGCAATTTACGAGCAAGGCTCCCCGGCTTCTCCATCCTGCAGCCTGGGCAGTGCTCCCAGCCAGTGAACCGGGCTGGGGAGCAGGAGCGGGGATGGGGCCGGCCTCGCTGGGTCATCTCCCATTCTGCTCTATCTGCCCATCAGCTGGGGGAATGAGCCCAAACCTGGGGAAGCTTTTGACTTGGAACCAGCTTCAGTTCCGGGTTCATGGAAGGCAGCTGGCCCTGAAGAGCAACAGATTGCTGTCTGCTGTGGACTCTGCAGAACTCCGCGGCAGGAGAGACCTCTTGGAGGCCATCAGGTTAGGCCAGGACATTCACACGTTCATTAACTCATGCCTACCGAACACCTTCTGTGCATCACACATAGTCCCGGGAGCTGAGGTGGCGGTGCTGAGCTCAGAGACCAGTTTCTGTTCTTTCGAATCTGACAGTCTGGTGGAAGAGAGAGACGTTAATCTCATGGTTACGTCAGAGAATGCTGGTTGGACACAGTGGCTCATGTGTGTAATCCTAGCATTTTGGGAGGCCTAGGCAGGAGGTTCTCTTGAGGCCAGGAGTTGGAGACCAGCCTGGGCAACGTATTGAGACCTTCATATCTACGAAAAGAAAAGTTAACCAAGTGTGGTGGCGAATGCCTGTAGTCCCAGCTACTAGGGAGGCTGGAGTGGGAGAATTGATTTAGCAGGGGAGGTCAAGGCTGCGGTGAGCTGTGTTCATGCTCAGCCTGGGCAACACAGCAAGACCCTGTCTCAAAACAATACCAACACAAAGACCAAAGAATGTTAAACAGATTTCCCTTAGATCTGTGCTGAAGGAGAGGTATAAGGGGCTTTATAATACAGGGGTTGACTTGGTCTGTTGGGGGAGGTGCAGAGGAAGCCTCCCCACTTTTTTGCACCCCTACTTTTTTTGCATGATAACAAATAATGACCCCATGAGTGGAGGGTTTATAAAGACAAGCATGACAAACGTAATTCCTCCTTTGCTGCCACTTTTGATTTTATGTGTGTTGAATCTAGATACCCCTCCGTCAGCTGATGCGAGGGGCTTCTGGGGGGTCCTAGAAGGGTCCCCCACTATGTGTGCACTGCTCTTGACCCATATACCAGACACAGGTAAAGGGACTTCTTCTTTTTTTTCTTTTTTCTTTTTTGAGACAGAGTTTCACTCTTGTTGCCCAGGCTGGAGTGCAGTGGCACGATCTCTGCTCACTGCAACTCTGCCTCCCGGGTTCAAGCGATTCTCCTACTTCAGCCTCCCAAGTAGCTGGGATTACAGGTGTCCTCCACCAAGCCCAGCTAAGTTTTTGTATTTTTTTTTTTTTTAAGTAGAGATGGAGTTTCACTATGTTGGCCAGGCTGGTCTCGGACTCCTGACCTCAGGTGATGTATCAGCCTCGGCCTCCCAAAGTGCTGGGATTACAGGCGTGAGCCACCACGCCAGGCTCGATAAAGGGGCCTCTCAATTCCTCTGCCTCCACTGTCTGCCCTGCTACTGGGCCCGATTCTAGAAGGGGTGAACAGCTCAGCGCTTTGGGCCTCTGTTCTTGCTGCAAAATGGACTAACAGGACCCCATGGGCCAGCTCACAACATTTGCTGTAAGGGTCACAGGAAGCGATTAATGTGAAACGTATTTATTGCCGTGGAAACTCCTGAAATCACCACCATATTCCCCACTGCCATCCTCATCCATGAAAGCGAGGGGGCTGAGGGAGGTTTTGGGACTTCCATGAAGCTGCTTGTTCTGGGATTTACACTCTCACCTCCATGGAGCGCATGGCCACCTTCTCAGCAGAGCAATGCTGCCACCTACTGGCCATCCATCACCCTTCTCCTTGGAATCGGGCTGACCCGGAGCACCTGCCCTTGAGAGCTGTCCCCAGGCGCCCCTCCACACCTGCAAAGCTACCAGTGGCCAGGGCTTCCGTGTCTGGTCATGAGAGAGCAACTATTGCAGTGGAGAAGGGGGCTGAGGAGGCAGGGTCCCTGCCCTAATGAAGGGCAGCTTGACCTTGTACCCCTAGCTCCTCCTGCCATTGAACTTGGCTTCGCAGAGATTCCATCAGAGCAGGTGGGGCAGAGGGCCTGGGCTTGCAGACCTCATCTGCAGGGCTCCTGTCAGTGTTGAAGTCAAGAAACTCATTCGTGTGAGCTTCGCCCTGTTTCTACTTCGTGCCTTCCCAAAGTTTATTCTCTACATGGCTTCTAGAATGATCCCTATAAAAGCAAGTCAGAGGCTGGGCGCGGTGGCTCATGCCTGTAATCCCAGCACTCTGGGAGGCTGAGGTGGGCAGATCACAAGGTCAGGAGATCGAGACCAGCCTGGCTAACACAATGAAACCCCGTCTCTACTAAAAGCACAAAAAATTAGCCTGGTGTGGTGGCACATGCCCATAGTCCCAGCTACTCAGGAGGCTGAGGCAGGAGAATCGCTTGAATCAGGAGGTGGAGGTTGCAGTGAGCTGAGATCGCGCCATTGCACTCCAGCCTGGGCAACACAGCAAGACTCCGTCTCAAAAAAAAAGTCAGATGATGTCATGCTGCTGCTCAAATCCTGTGGCAATTTCCACTCAGAGTCAAACCAAAGACAGCAAGACAGCCTCGGGCCCGGTGGGTAACCTTCCCTGACCTTGTTTATCTTTTTTTTTAAAACCTATTTATTTATTTCTTCACTTATTCATTTTTTACTTCTTTGAGACAGAGTCTTGCTCTGTTGCCCAGGCTGGAGTGCAGTGGTGCCATCTCAGCTTACTGTGCTGTCCGCCTCCCCGGTTCAAGCGATTCTCTCGCTTCAGCCTCTCAAGTAGCTGGGATTACAGACATGCGTCACCACACACAGATGATTTTTGTATTTTTAGTAGAGACAGGATTTCTCCATGTTGACCAGGCTGGTGCTGGTCTTGAGCTCCTGACCTCAGGTGGTCCACCGGCCTTGGCCTCCCAAAGTGCCAGGATTATAGGCATGAGCCACTGCACCTGGCCTTGTTTTGTTTTTGAGACAGGGTCTCCTTCTGTTACCCAGGCTGGAGTGCAGTGGTGTAATCGTGGCTCACTACAGCCTCGACCTGACCGGCTCAAGCAATCCTCCCACTTCAGCCTCCTTGAGTAGTTGAGATAACAGGAGTGTGTCACCATGCCCAGATAATTTGCATTTCTTGTAGAAGACTAGGTTTCACCGTGTTGCCTACGCTGGTCTGGAACTCCTGGACTCAAGAAATCCTCCCACCTCAGCCTCCCGGAGTGCTGAGATTACAGGCTTGAGGCTCTGTGCTCAGCTCTGTTTATCTTTCAGCCCGCACCTGCCTTTCATCAGCTCCTCCCCAGCCTCCTTGTCATGGCTTAAACTCTTACTGCTGCTCTCTCTGCTGGGAATGACCTTCCCCTGGGTAGCTGGACAGGTGGGCCCTTTTGTCATTTTTCTCTCTGCTTAAATGTCCTTACTCAGAAAAGTCTGCCTTCACTAAACCAGCAGCCTCCATTGCTTTGCCTACTTCACTTTCGTTGCAGAACTCACAATATATGGTTGTTTCTTGGTATCTGTGGTGATAACCAAATCTGCAGATGCTCAAGTCCCTTCTATAAAGTGGTGTTGTATTTGTGTGTATAAACTTCATGCATCCTCTCATATGCTTTATTTTTTATTATTTTTTTTAGACAGGGTCTCACTCCATCACCCAGGCTGGAATGCAGTGGCGTGATCTTGGCTCTCTGCAACCTTCACCTTCCGGGTTCAAGTGATTCTCATGCCTCAGCCTCCTGAGTAGCTGGGATCATAAGCATGAGCCACTATGGCTGGCTGATTTCTGTTTTTTTTTTTTATTTTTAATAGAGACAGGGTTCACCATGTTGGTCAGGATGGTCTTGAACTCCTGACCTCAAGTGATCTGCCCACCTCGACCTCCCAAAGTGCTCGGATTACAGGAATGAGCTGTTGCACCCAGCCCTTCCTCTCACATATTTAAATCATCTCTAGGTTACTTATACTAGCTAATACAGTGTAAATGCTGTATAAGTTGTTGTTACACTGTATTTTAAAACGTGTATTATCTTTAATTATTCTTATTATTTGTATTATTTATTATTGTATTATTATAATTTTTGAGATGGAGTCTTGCTCTGTTGCCAGTCAAGTGCAGTGACATGATCTCGGCTCACTGCAACTGCCGCCTCCTGGGTTCGAGCGATTCTCCTGCCTCAGCCTCCTGAGTAGCTGGGATTACAGGCACACACCACCACACCTAGCTGTTTTTTTTGGTATTTTTAGTAGAGACGGGGTTTCACCATGTTGGCCAGGATGCTCTTGATCTCCCGATCTAGTGATCCACCCACCTTGGCCTCCCAAAGTGCTGGAATTACAGGCGTGAGCCACCGTGCCCGGCTGTTGTATTATTTTTAACTATTTTTCACACTTTTGAGTTCCCTGATGGGTTGAGTCTGTGGATGAGGACATGTGGATACAGAAGGCTGACTGCATAGTCAAGTTGTATGGCTATGTGGGACAGTGGGAAGAGATACAGCCTCTCATTTCAGAGGCTTCCTGGTTCTCCATTCTGCGAGGAGATTGATGGCTCCTTGTCAAAGGCAGGAGCTGTGGCCTCTGTCTGTGGCTCTGAAGTTCCGCATGCAGGCAAGGGCAGCTGTGGGGTTGCTCCACACAACGCTGACGTGAATGTGTGAGCATGACACAGCAGTTTTCCTCTTCTCCACCTGGATATTGTGACTAAAGGCCCCTACAAACTCCATCTTCAGCCAAACTCAAATGCAGAAAAGGCATACAGGAACTAAAGCATGATGGCTGTCAAATGCAGCCGCCCTTGGCACACAAGCTACATGGGGTGAAGAGTAGCAGAAACAACGTGGGAGGGTATAAAGGGCAAGATTGAGCAACCGCTGGAGATCCAGAAAAGGTGAGCAAAGGCGTGCTTCCTATCGGCAGGAGGCTCACCCAGAAGAGACAGCGTCTCTGTTTCTTGAACACTAAAGAGCAGAAGGAATTGCCTACAACAGGCCAGGGAAACTTAGCTCTTTCCTCAATTTGTAATAAAAAGGCAATAGTAAGATATTGAAAGACAGCAGAGCAATAGCAATGAGATCTAATTGAGGAAAGAAGGTGTGAGGCAGGATTGAGCCAAGCTGTCCTTCAGGCATACGCACCACCCACCAGCAGTTCTGAACATGGCAGAACTCAGCGGATATCATCCCTGTGGAGTCTCTCTGGAGGAAACATCTAGAGGATGAACTTCAGCCCCATGACTGGCAGAGGGCCGGTAGTGCATTGACTGTGAAGTGTGGAACTGAGACCAACACAAACGTGGGAAGTGGAGGAATAGATAAAAATGTGAATGCAGGTGCCTGTGATGAGGATAGAAATAATGCATCTGTGAAGAAAAGGGAGGGGACGGGCAAAAGAAGCCAGGAAACAGAGTGCATTTGCAAAGTGCCTCTTCTGTAGTAGGTGGGAATCAAAGAACATCTTTCAGAGTCAAGTCAAGAGTGCTAACCATTATTCAATGGAAGCCCAAAGAACATCTTTCAAAGCTGGCAAATCAAGCCAAGTAGGATGAAGACATGTAGCTGAACACAGGAGATCACAGAGAAAGGAACCCATCAGGGCCTAATTAGGTGTGCTGGGGGAAAGCTGGGGAGATGGGCAAAAGAAGAAGAAACACTGTAGTGTTCTTATTTTCTGAGAAACTGTGGACTAAGAATATTATGTAAAGTTTTAATAATGAACAAAAGTATAAAACTCCTTCTATAGCAAAAGAACCACATAAAAAGAAAAAAACCACAAACAAAAGACATTAAAAAACCCATAAACAGGAAAAAATTATATAAAATAATATGACAGAATACAGATGTTATAAATGCAAATGAGCTTAATTTGCCCAGTGAAAGAAAAGAAATTAGATTTGGTCACAAAACCAAATCCAACTCAGTGTTCTAAAAACGAGGCACTCTTAAACCAAAGTAATTCAGAAAGGTTGAACCTAAAGCTGGGCAAAAATATACTAGGCAAATGCAGATAAAAAAAATCTTAATATTACACAATGTGGAGTTTAGATTAAAAAATATTTAATAAGACAAAGAAAGTCATTTAGAATATACAAGTGTGTATCCACAATGAAGATAAGAGTTATAAACATCAATGCTCTAAATAACATAGTAGGTGCATTTCTAAAGGAGAAATCACATCTAAGAAACACACTTCAATTAACTTTCCTCATTACATGACAGATAAAGGATAAAGAAAATCTTCATAAAGTGATAACTCTCATCCATTGCCTGGCTGTTAAGAGAATGTCACAGATTGGCACCCCACTTCTGATACCAATTCCTGTATTATTGAGGATGAATGATCTAACTCTTGGAACAAAAAAAACACCAACATGCATTGGTTTGGAGGACAAAGATGTCTAACTCCTCACAGTGTGAGGTGAACTGCTTAGTGGGTGGGGCAGCTCTGTTCCAAAAGGTCTTCAGGAAGCCAGATCCTTTCCAACACGTTTCTCTGTCTTCTCCTAGGGCATTACCATTGTTTGCATGGTTGATACTGGGTCACTGTGGGCTCCAGAGAAAGGGAAGGGGGAAGAGAGAGTGAGGGAGGTGTACTCACTTTAGAGTATGAAAGGGACACGTAGACTTCCATTCATGATCTGTTAGTGAGAACTCAGCATCATGTGACCTTTTCTAACTGCAAGGGAACCTGGGAAATGTAGTCACACAGTGTGCCTGGCAAGAAGGGAAGAATGAATTCGAGCAGACAACTGGTCGAGTGGAAATGAGTACCCGTGCTTTAGAAAACGATTTGTCAGTGTCTGCCAGAGTTCACATACACACATTGTATGGCCCAGCCACGCTACTCCTAGGAGGGCTCAGCAGAAATGAGCACATATTTGTACCAAAAGACATGGGCAGGGGAGTCTTCTATTCTTAATGCCACTGTTCATTATTATTAATTTTTTAAGAGACAGGGTGTATCTCTGTTGCCCAGGCTTGTAGTGCAATTGTGCAATGTAGCTCACTGCAGCCTCCAACTTCTGGGTTCAAGCCATCCTCCTACCTCAGCCTTTCAAACAGCTGGGACTACAGGTGTGCACCACTATACCCTGCTAACTTTTAAACTTCTTTGTAGAGATGGGTATCTCACTATGTTGCTCAGGTTGGTCTCAAACTCCTAGCCTCAAGTGATCCTCCCACTTCCGCCTCCCTTAGTGCTGGGACTATAGATGTGAGCCACACATGCCCAGCCACATTCCTATTATTAATTATTAATGGTATTACTCATTCCATAATGGTATTCCTAATAATCCAAATATACATCAGCAGTAGAATGCTTGAATACATTGTAATATAGTCAGACAATGAAAAACTACAGTGATCAAGATGGACAAAGTACTGCAGTGCATCACAGCAGGGATGGATCTTACACAGTGTTGAGTGAAAGAAGTCAGACGCTGAAGAGCACAAGTGGGTAATCCCAGCACTTTGGGAGGCTGAGACAGGTGCATTACTTGAGACCAACCTGGGCAAAGTAGTGAAACCTTGTCTCTGCAAAAAATACAAAAATTAGCTGGGTGTGATGGTGAAAATCTGTAGTCCCAGCTACTTGGTAGGCTGAACCTGGGAAGTTGAGGCGGCAGTGAGCTGTGGTGACCCTGTTGCCCTCAAGCCTGGGTGACAGAGCAAGACAGGATCTCAAAAAAAAAAAAAAAATTGGAAAGAAAAAAGCACGTATTTAAAATTGTTTTTTCCTTTTCATTATTGTTTTAAATTTGTCTTTACATATACTTGGGTTTACATTATAATGATCAAAAAAAGGCAACACAGGATGACATTAGTTTGACGTAAAAGTAATCGTGTTTTTTGCCATTAAAAGTAATGACATTGCATTTAACGGCAAATTACTTTTAATTGCAAAAACTGCGATGACTTTTGTGCCAACCTAATAGAAATGGGAAAGGTGTTTCGTTTTGGGAGGAGGGGTATGATCACTAGGAGGAGACATGAGGAGGGATGGGGGGAGCTGGGTTATGTGCCGGTTCTCAATCCAGGTGGCTATTTCACAGTGGCGCTTGCTTTGTGGAAATTCACTGTGCTGTCCCCTTTATGATTTGTGACTTTCCTGTATACGTGTTCTATTTCAATAAATATTTTAATTAACAAAATTACTAAAAGGCAAAAGAATGTGAACAAGTAGAAAGATACATTGTATTGCAGGAGGGGGACTCAACACGACATTTTAATTCTCTCTCAGCTAATTGATAAATATACTTTGATTCTGATAAAAATATCCACAGTTTTTGTTGAATGATGTATGCTTCTCCTAAAGTTCGCATGAAAAATTAACCAGCAGGCCAGTCACAGTGGTTCAAGCCTGGAATCCCAGCACTTTGGGAGGCTGAGGTGGGCGGATCACCTGAGGCCAGGAGTTAGAGGCCAGCCTGGTCAACATGGTGAAACCCCATCTCTACTAAAAATACAAAAATTAGCTGGGTGTGACGGCATATGCCTATAGTCCCAGCTACTTGGGAGGCTGAGGCAGAATCGCTTGAACTGGGGAAGTGGAAGTTGCAGTGAGCCGAGATTGCCCCACTGAACTCCAGCTTGGGTGACAGAGAGACTTTGTTTAAAAAAAAAAAAGAAAAGAAAAGAAAAAAGAAAGAAAAGAAAAATTAACTAGTAAGATAGTCAGGAAAATTCTGGAAAAAGAGGGTGCTCAGGGGAAAGACCAACCATATTATTAAGCCTCAGTCATTAAAGCAATGTGGTTTTGACTCGTGAATAGTCAAACAGACAATAAAAGAAAACTCAGAAATAGGCCTAAATTTAGAAGGACAGGTAGTAAGCTTACCATACCAAACCGACAAAGAAAACCTGGATTATTTCATAAATGGGGTAGGACAACTGGATAGACACTTGAAAAAAATCTGGATTTCTACTTTATATTTAAAATAAATTATGACGAATCAAAGATTTAAGTGTGAAAATGAAACAAACATTTTAGAAGGAAACATCAGAGAGTTTTTTTATGACTTTAAAGTGGGGAGACTTTCTAATTATGACTCAGAAATCTAGAAGCCATTAAAAATTGATAATTTACTTATTTTTTATTTTTCTTTAAAGACAGGACTTCTTTATGCTGCCAAAATTGGTCTTAAACTCCTGGCCTCAAGTGATCCTCCCGCCTCAGCCTCCCTTGTAGCTGCGACTATAAGCATGCACCACCATGCCGGGCTAATTTTATTTATTCATTTATTTACTTCATTGTAGAGAGGGGGCTGTCCTATGTTGCTCAGGCTGGTCTTGAACTCCTGGCCCCAAGCAATCCTCCCACCTCAGCCTCCCAAGTAGCTGGAACTACAGGTACGCACCACCATGTTTGACTGATTTTTTTATTTCTATAAAAATTGGCCGGGCATGGTGGCTCATACCTGTAATCCCAACACTGGGAGGCCGAGGCAGGCAAATCACCTAGGGTCAGGAGTTCAAGACCAGCCTGGCCAACATGGTGAAACCCCGTCTCTACTAAAAATACAAAATTAGCCAGGCATGGTGGCATGTGCCTGTAGTCCCAGCTACTCGGGAGGCTGAGGCAGGAGAATTGCTTGAACTCTGGAGGTGGAGGTTGCCGTGAGCCGAGGTGTGCCAGTGCACTCCAGCCTGCACGACACAGATAGACTCCACCTCAAAAATAAAAAGTAAAACATAAATGACTAAAAATTAAAAAAACAAAAATATTCTGCTTGTCAAAAAAAATCTCATCATGAGCAAAGTCAAAAATACAAATGACAAACTGGGACAAGATGTTTGTAACTTATACCAGAGGCAAAGAGTTAATCTCCGTCCTGAAGAACCTACGGAAATTGATGAGAAAGTCAAATGACCCAAAATAAAAATGGGCAAAAGCTGTGAATAGACAATTTAGAGAAAAGAAAATCTAAAAATGCTTGAGCATAGGAAAAGAAATTCAGCTCACCCATAATAAGATCAATGACCATTAAAGCTACAGACATATATCACGTTCCCTTATCAAACTGGCATTCATCCAAATGTAAAATGACACCTTCTGTTGGTGAGTATGAGGGAGAAATAGACATTCTCCTACATTGCCTCGGGGGTAATGTCTAAGGGTATCTTGGCAGTATCCATCAAATTTTCAAACACATGTTCTCTCTGACCTAGCAATTCCCCTGTGGGAATTTATCCTACAGAGATACTTGCACGTATGAAATGACAACTGTATACATGGCTGTATATCACAACATTGTTTAGCAAATGGCTAAAAACAGCCCATGACCTACAATAAGGAACTGATTAATTAAATTATGGTCTGTCTAGGCCACAGAATATCATGGTTAAGAGAAAAAATTAGCAGAAGAGAGACAGTGTGTTTACTATTTTACATTTCATGTCAAAAGAGGGACAACCAAGACTGTATATTCTCTCTTTTTCAGAGTCTTACTCCGTCACCCAGGCTGGAGTGCAGTGGCACCATCTCGGCTCACTGCAACCTCCGCCTCCTGGTTCAAGTGATTTTCCTGCCTTAGCCTCCTGAGTAGCTTGGATTACAGGTGCACGCCACCATGCCTAGCTAATTTTTGTATTTTTAGAGAGACAGGGTTTCTCCATGTTGGTCAGGCTGGTCTTGAACTCCTGACCTCGTGATCAGCCCACCTTGGCCTCCCAAAGTGCTGGGATTACATGTGTGAGCCACCGCGCCTGGTCAGACTGTATATTCTCATTTGCCTTGAGATGCAGAAAAAGTGCTGGAAAGATACAGAAGAAACCATGGACAGTGGTCGCCTGTGGGGTCGATGCTGAGAACTGGTCAGATGAGGGACAGAGGTGGAAGAAGGATTTTCACTGCAGATGTTTTGATGCCTTTTGGCTTTTGAAGCATGTGAATGTATTTAGCTGTTCAAAAATTAAAAAGCAATAAAATGAAATTTAAACTAAAACCGCCCAAGGATGTATGTTATGTCTTATACACTCGCCTCTGTTCCTGAACGCACCCTCTCCGATATACTGAAAACTCTAAGCCTTGAGAGTGGTGTCTGTCTGCCTTAGTTAGCCTCCTTCCCACCAGCTGGAAATCCTCACCCATTCCAAAGAGGCTTTGTGAATTAACCAGAGATCTAGCTTCTGATCTCCTCTCTCCTTTCTTCATTTCTTGGGCCTCACCACCTCCTTTCCCTGCCCCCATCCCCATTCCCAGAACCTGCCTTTTAGTCCTTATGGGATACAGACTAAATAATGCATGTATGGATATAGACTAAATAACGCATGGATGAAGACATGTCCGTATCTGTCTAGGTAATGGTGGTGCTCATTAGAGGTTGCTAACATATTAACCACTTGTTCTGGGGATGCAAAGACAAAGATGCCTTCTCACTCCTGCAGGGTGTGAACGAGGACACCTATGGCACAGGAACTGCTGGCTGCATTCTTGGGATTAGGTGGGTGGCCAGCTTTAGAAAAACGCCCACACTTCAAAAGGCAGGGAACAAAAATAGAAAGAAACCAGTTTCTTGCTGGCATCGCGGAGCTGCTGCTGGACCAATCCTTGCCAGACTGGACTTAAAGCTGGGCTTCATGGTTCTGTGAGCCAGTGGGGTCCCTTCATGGTTTCAGTCTGATTGAGTTGGGTTGTTTGTTGCTAGGTTTTTTTTTTTTTTTTTTTTTTGAGTTGGAGTTTGGCTCTTGTCACCTAGGCTGGAGTGCAATGGCACAATCTCAGCTCACTGCAACCTTCACCTCCTGGGTTCAAGTGATTCTCTCCTGCATCAGACCCCTGCGTAGCTGGGATTACAGGCATGCACCACCACACCCAGCTAATTTTGCATTTTTGGTAGAGACAGGGTTTCTCCACATTGGCCAGGCTGGTCTCAAACTCCCGACCTCAGGTGATCCGCCAGCCTTCAGCCTCCCAAAGTGCTCAGATTACAGGTGTGAGCCATTGCACCCGGCCTTGTTTGTTACTAGGAATGGAAAGCATCCTAAGAAAGCATCTGGTGGGTGTTCTCATCCCCATTCACAGATGAGGGACCCAAGGACAGGACAGAGGGATTGTGTGATTTATGCAAGGTCACAGACCTAGGAAGAGGCTGAGCCAGGGTTTGAACTCCCATCTTTCTGAGTCTGAGGGCTTCTCTCTGCTGCATGAGCCCTCCCCACTCTGTGAGCTGGGCTCTGCACGTCAGTCGCCTGCGAAGAGTGTTGAGGGGGCCTGAACCAGGCTGGTGCCCAGCTCTAGGCCGTCCATGACCATGGCTATGGCCTGGCCAGGTGGAGTGCTCTTGAGGGATGTGCTTTCCACCAGGGCGAGTACAGGTACAGCTTCGGTGCTCTGGACAGGGCCTCAGTTTCCCGTTTAATACTATAGGAGTTGGACTAATCAACATCTAAACTTCCTGAAATCTCAGGCTTTGGGGTGGAGGGTGGGGTTATGTAGGGCCTGGAGGGCCTCTGAGGGTGTCCAGGTGCCTCCCTCGGACACCTGAACTAGAACCTCAGTTTGACCTCACCTGAGGTAGAAGTGAATCAATCACTCTAGTTTGGGGACTTCTCTCTGGGCCCCTGGGCTGCTTAGCACCAGGCCATTTCTTGAAACAGCTTTGTTGAGATCTAATTGACACACAATAAACAGGTCATATTTAAAGTCTATCGTGACAATTTTTTTTTTTGAAACAGAATCTCACTGTCACCCAGGCTGGAGTGCAGTGGTGCAATCTTGGCTCACTGCAACCTCCACCTCCTGAGTTCAAGCGATTCTTGTGCCTCAGCCTCCCGAGTAGCTGGGCTACAGGCACGTGCCACGCTGTCAGGCTAATTTTTTGTATTTTTAGTGGAGATGGGGTTTCATCATGTTGGCCAGGCTAGTTTTGAACTCCTGACCTCAAGTAATCCACCCTCACTGGCCTCCCAAAGTGCTAGGATTACAGGTGTGAGCCACTGCACCCGGCCCATGCGGTAATTTTGATATATGCATACATTATCAGAAACATAGCTGAAATCAAGATAAGGAACATATTCATCATCCTTAAAAGCTTCCTTGTGAACCTTTGTAATCCTGCCTGCTCCCAGCTCCCCCACCCCCCACTCCCTGCAACCAGTGACCTGCTTTCTGTCACTACAGACTAGTTTGCATTTTTTAAAGTTTTATATAAATGGAATCATACAGTATAGATTCATTTTGTCTGGCTTCTTTCTTCAGCACAATTATCTTGAAATTCATCCACGTTGCCATGTGTATTCCTAGTTCATACATTTTTGTTGCTAAATAGTGTTCTGCTGTGTGGACGTACCACGATTTGTCCATTCACCTGCTGACGGACATCTGGGTTGCTTCCAGTTTTTGGTTACTTCCAATCAAGCTTTGGGGAAGACGCGTGCACAAGTGTTTGTGTGGACACATGCTTTCTTTTCTCTTGGGTAAACATCTAGAAACAGAGTGCGTAGGTTGTGTGGTAAGTGTAAGTTTAAATTTTTCAGAAATCACCACACTTGTATTGGCTTTTCTCTTTTTTTTTGAGACTGAGTCTCACTGTGTCACCCAGGCCGAAGTGCAATAGCACGATCTCGGCTCACTGCAACCTCCGCTTCCCGGGTCAAAGTGATTCTTCTGCCTCAGCCTTCTGAGTAGCTGGGACTACAGGCACGTACCACCATGCCCGGCTAATTTTTATATTTTTAGTAGAGACAGAGTTTCACCATGTTGACCAGGCTGGTCTCGAACTCCTGGCCTCAAGTGATCTGCCCGCCTCAGCGTCCCAAATTGCTGGGATTGCAGGTGTGAGCCGCCGCGCCTGGCCTCACCACACTCTTCCAAAGTGGTTGTACCACTTTTCATTCCCAAAAGAAGAGTCCTGTTTCCTCGCCAGCACTGGGCATCTCACTGTGGTTGTAACTGTCATTTCTCTGGTGACGAATGAGGCTGAGCATCTTTTCACGTGCTTACTTATCCGCATTTCCTCTTCGATGGAGCATCTGTTGAAATCTTCTGCCTGTTGCAAACGGAATGCCGGGCTATTTTTAGCTACCAGCAGATGGCGCTGCAGGATCTAAGACTTCCTTCCGCGTGGCCGCTGCCATTTCTCTCTACTGACAACCTTTCCGCATTGCTCTTGCCGCACGCCCTCCCCAGTGGATCGGTCAGACCTACAGAAGGTTGATCTCACTGCCTTCTGAAGATCCCTCCTAGCCTTCCATTCCAGGGCACGATAACCTCAGCTCCCATTCCGCTGCCTCTCACTGTGTGATGTTGCCAAGTGTGTCACCCCTCTCTGGGCCTTCGATGCTATTCTGAAACACAGAGATATTCGATTGGGCCATTACTTAGGACCTTCCCAGCTTTGCCACTTACCGGGTGTGTGACCTTGGGCAAGTTACTTAACCTCTCTGGGCTTCAGTGTCCTCATCTGAGCACAGGAATGATAATACGGTAGCACCTGGCATGTATGGTTGCTGTGAACACCTGATGAAATAATTATACAGGTGGAGCGCTCAGAACAGAGCGGGCACGTAGTCTGTGCCCAGTAAAGCCTCGGCTCTTCTTGGACAATCGAAGATCTATTCTTCAACTGCTCAACCACTGTCTTTGTACAAGCTGCAGTTTGTTCCATTTGGAACCTTTGCACGGGTTTTTCTTCCTCAAAGGGCTCACTCTCCTGCTCTCAGCCCGTCCATAGCTTTTCTTGCTCTAACTTTCCTGCAGTGTCTGCCTTCTCCATGCAGCCAGCCACGATGAACTCCAAACCCTTGTCACACCCTTTGTGCACATGGGCCAGGCTCCATTTCCTGGGCATTGATCAGCCTTTGTCTCTTTGTGGCTTTGTTTTCATCTGGGTGTCCCTCTTCCCTCTGAGGCTGAGGCTTCCGAAAGCAGATGCTTGGCTTCCCCCATTTGACTGGGGATCCCTGAAGGCAGAGGCTGGATCTCTCCCATCAGACCGGGGGCTCTGGAAGGGAAGGGTCCAGGCCACCGTATTGCATCAAGGGTTGGTCCGGAGGCTTGCAAACCCTACTCCTGATGGCATTTACATAGCTTGTGCTGCACCATTGCCCTGGACCCCAGGGGAGACCTGACCAGAGCCACACCCACACCCTGGTTCTGCTCCTCCCTGCCGGCCAGCTCTTGGCCAGAGCAGGTCGGACCAGAGCCCTCAAGGCTCCCAGAGGAGCTCAGGCCATGGCTGGGAGTGAAGATGGCTTTGACAGAGGACCATGGAACCAGACATTAAATATTTCCTGATGCCAGAAACAAATCTGTGTATTGATCAGGGACCAGAAGAATGACGTCACTCTGAAAGAGCAATGGCTCCCCTCAGAGTGTCTAAATGGGTCGATGCATCTCTGTAAAGGGGGCTGAGTGGGTGGCCTGGTTGCAGGAATGGGCTTAGCCAGAACTCCAGCTCAGCTCACTGTGGGCTCGGCAGTGCCAGGCAGGCAGTGTCCCAGGCTGCTATTTCTTTGGACAGAAAAGTCTCACACCCACAAACAGCACAGACACCAGAGAGTGGACTAAAATGGACAGCTTTAGAATCCCGTGACCAGGGCCAGATGTGGATTGACATTCCAGGGACAACCTTAGGACAGTCAGATTGGGAGTGCTGTTACTGGAAAGCACCTTGGAGATGGTTCCAGGCTGCTTTGCTACTTACCAGCAGTGTGGCTTTGGACAGATGGCCAAACGTCTCTGAGCCTGTTTCCACATCTGTAAAGCGGGGATAACGTGTGTTTACTTTAAAGGGTGGATGTGAGGAGCAATACGTGTTAGCTATTAGTACTATTATTGTGCATCCTTCTTAATTTACAGATGAGGAGACCAAGATTCAGAGAGGAGCAGTGACCTGCCCAGAGTTTCCCAGCAATTAGTGCTAAGACAGGCTTTGTTCCCACATCGCCTGATTTTGAATCCACGGAGATGAGAGTTGGGACACGCCCGAGAGACGGCCGAACATAGCAGGAGAGCACGGCCCGCGGGCCTGGGTGCAAATCCTGACTCTGCCAAGCTGTGTGACTTTGGAAAAATAACTGGACATCCCTGAAATTTGATTTTCTTGATTTAAAAATGGGGTTCTTGATGGCAAAATTGCCAAGTTACAAGGGTGAAAAGGAAATAGGCCCAAGGAACCTGGTCATGCTGGGGATATGGGTGGGTGAGCCAGGCTGGGGCTGAGGCAAGGAAGGCAAAGGGAGGAGCCCACACAGGCCAAACACCCGGGCTGGCTGCAGGCAGGAAGCCAGTTTCTAAGGCACAGAGCACGAACTCATGGGAAATGCTCCCTTCTGCCCTGAGGTTCTTTGAAATGCTGGTCCTTCAGCCCAGAACACTTTCCTTCCCTCTTCTCCTGGTTAATGTTTTGCTCTTGCTTTAGGTCTCAGCTCAAACACCACCTCCTTCAGGAAGCCCTCCCTGATTTCCCCATCCAAGTCTAATTCCCTTATCGTGGGCTCATTCAGTGGTCTTTACGTTCTCGCAGGAATTCTTTACTTTCTCATAGGAATTTCTATAATTCAATAGCATCGCTGAGTCATCATTTTATATTTATTTTTGTGGTGCTTTGATTAATATCTGGCCTGCAGATATTAATCTGCAAGTTAGGTGAGGACAGGGGTGTCTGCCTCTTTCTTTCCATCAAGAAGGCTCTCAGCCTCTGTCACTCACCCAGGGAAGAGGCGGCACACTCATGAATGAGCTTGTTGCCCAAAGAACAGTGGGGAGTCGATTTTACATGACACATGAATACCATTTTCAAGGCGTGTGCTTAGTATTTGTTGGCGTCAGGACAAAATGTGCCCTGCACATCAAACTGGAATTTTGCAGACATTATTGCCCAGGATGAGGCTAGCTAAAACAAGTGAGTTGATTTAAAGAAAAAATATACTGAGTGAATAATAGTTCAGGCCAGGCGAGGTGGCTCATGCCTGTAATCCCAACACTTTGGCAGGTCCAGGCGGGTGGAACACTTGAGGTCAGAAGTTCAAGACCAGCCTGACCAACAAGGTGAAACCCCCATCTCTACCAAAAACACTAAAATGAGCCAGGTGTGGTGACGTGAGCCTGTAATCCCAGCTACTCAGGAGGATCAGGCAGAGAATCGCTTGAACCCAGGGGGTGGAGGTTGCAGTGAGCCAAGATCGCGCCACTGCACTCCAGCCTGGGTGACAGCGTGAGACTTTATCTAAATAAATAGTTCAGGTGTTGTGCTGTTGTGACAACAAAATGCAGGTGGCATGGGAGGGCCTGAGGTTTGGGTTGCCAAGCCCAGCCTGGTCCTAATAGCTCTTGCGCAGAGGGCTGCCGGGCTGCAGGGCTGCAGAAGGACGCAAGGTGGCGCCGGCGTCCCATCTGATGCAGGGGTGGGTCGGCTGGTGCCTGCTGGAAACTCGGATGCCTGCGCCCCTCAGGACATTCCTCCAGGGACCTTGGGGTGAGCTCGTGAGGAGAGGGAGCTCCATTGCCCCGATGGAGGTGGCCCAGGAGTGGGAACAGAAACCTTACCAGAGCTTGGGAGTAGGGGCGGGCACCTGCCCAGCCTCTTCCCCAGCTACAACAGATATGCTTTGTCGTTCTTCCACAGGGGGCTCAGAGATGGAGGCTGGGCACAGAGACCCCCTGCCCTGGAGTGAGTGGGGACCCTCAGGGGAGAGCCAGCTAGACCAGGCCGGAAGGTATAGTGGGTTCTGGTTGGACAAATGTGAGTTCAAAGCCTAGCTCTGCCATTCGACAGCTGTGTGGCCTTGGGCAAGTTGCTAACCTTTCCTGTGCTTCAAATTCCCCATTTGCACATCAGGAGAAAGAATACACTTCTCATCAAACGGTGGGGTGGTTGGGTGAATTGATACGAGCTTGGAACTGAGCCTGGTGCCGAGAGCGTTTCCTAACGTCGGGATGCACAGTGCATGTTGTTGAATGAATGGTGAAGGAGAGATGGTGGTGGGAGCGCAGATGGGGCCTCTGAGTTCTGTCCAGATGGCAGTGTGTCCCTGGGATGCACGTGCCAGGGTCATGCCAGGGACCAGGGCAGGATCCTTTCCGGATGGCACACATTGGCACATGCCTATCGCTGCCCACGTGATGCCATTTATCCATCTGTGCAAGCCAGGAACCACACTCTGAGGGCTGAGGCATTCATGTGGCCTCCGAGGGTGGGGGTTTAGGGGATCTCAGGATCAAGACCCCCAGGGCTCTGATCTTACCAGCCAGGTGACCTTGATTGAGTCCTTTCAGTGCCGTGGACTTTAGTTTGTCCACCTGTAAGATGGGGGCATGCCACTGACCTTATGGGGACGCTGTGATGACCAAAGGTTGTGTCAGGCACTCAGTACATTCCTGCCAGATGAAAACTGTCTTCATGCTTTCCTGTACCTGCTGCCCCAGGGGACTTCCTTGGAGAGCGGGGACGGGGGGACAGAGCCATGAGGCAGCCATGGGAAGTGGCTGCCTGGTCCTAGGAAGACTCCTAGTGAGGAGGAGATGGGGAAGGGCACAAGAGTCCCGTTATGCCCCAGCTCAGGGACACCCCAGCAGCCCAGTACCTCTTCCCCAGGAAAGCCCATTCATCGTCAGCTAAAGGAGGCAGGGGTGTGAGGTCATGACCATGGCGTTTTTATGAGTTTATAAACTGCTGAGGACACAGCTGCTCTGAGCCTCAGGCTGTTAATGGACCATCAATTCATGCTCCAGCTGGCTTTATGGGATGCTGGTCAGGCAGGTGTTGGCCCCCGATTGCCCCTGCCTGAGGCCCCAGGCTCGTCTCTGGTGGCTTCTGGACACCAGCAGAGCCTGGCAGAGCTCTGCCTGGCTGCCATGCCCCTGGGCCAGTGGGAAGAGAAAGATCAGTCCTCAGCCTCAGTTGACTCAACTCTAAAATGGGAATAGGCCAGGTGCGATGGCTCGCGCCTGTAATCCCAACACTTTGGGAGGCTGAGGCAAGCAGATTGCTTGAGCTTAGGAGTTTGAGACCAGCCTGGGCAACATGGCAAAGCCCCATCTCTACAAAACATAGAAAAATTAGCCAGGTGTGGTGGCATGAGTCTGTAGTCCCGTCTACTTGGGAGGCTGAGGTGGGAGGATCGCTTGAGCCCAGGAGGTGGAGGCTGCAGTGAGCTGATACTGCACCACTGCACTCCAGCCCAGGCAACAGAGTGAGATCCTGTCTCAGAAAAAATAAAAATAAAAATAAAATAAAATAAAATACAAAGGGAATAATCATGCCCACCTCTCAGAGAAGCCAGGAAGCTGAAACAAAGCCACATCTGGCAGTGGTTCATGTCTGTAATCCCAGCAGTTTGAGAGGCTGGAGCGGGCAGATCATGAGGTCAAGACTTTGAGGCCAGCATGGCCAACATGGTGAAACCCTGTCTCTACTAAATATACACAAATTAGCTGGATGTGGTGGCGTGCGCATGTAATCCCAGCTACTCAGGAGGCTGAGGCAGGAGAATCACTTGAAACTGGAAGGCAGAGTTTGCAGTGAATGGAGATCGTGCCACTGTGCTCCAGCCTGGGTGACAGAGCAAAACTCTGTCTCAAAAAAAGAAAAAGAAAAGCCACATCCAGTTTGTCAGGGAGTCCTGGTTGGTGCCTGATATGGTTTGGCTGTGTCCTCACCCAAATCTCATCTTGTATTGTAGTTTCCATAATCCCCACTTGTCATGGGAGGGACCTAGTGAGAGGTGATTGAATCATGGGGACGGTTACCCCCATGCTGTTCTCATGGTAGTGAGAGTTCTCACGAGATCTGATGGTTTTATAAAGGGCTTTTCTCCCTGTGCTCAGCATTCTCCTTCCTGCCGCCTTGTGAAGAAGGGTGTATTTGCTTCTTCTGCCATGATTCTAAGTTTTCTGAGGCCTCCCCAGCCCTGCATGTCAATCAAACCTCTTTCCTTTATAACCTACCCAGTCTCAGGCAGTTTCCTTTATAACCTACCCAGTCCCTCTCATAGCAGCATGAGAGGGGACTGATACAGGGCCCTGCTCTCAGAGTACATCCTGACTCTCATCTCTTCTCCCCACCTCCACCAGGGCCACCCTGCTCTGAGCCATCACCCTCTCACATCTGGACTCCAGGCAGCCTCCTCTAGGTCTCACTCCTCCCACCCCTGCCCCCTACAAGTCTCCATGCAGCAGCCAGAGGAAGTTTTCTTTTCTTTCCTTTTCTTTCTGTTTTGGAGATAGAGTCTTGCTCTGTGGCCCAGGGTGGAGTGAAGTGACGTGATTATGGCTCACGGCAGCCTCCACCTCCCTGAGCTCAGGTTATCCTACCTCAGTCTCCTGAGTAGTGGGGACCACAGGTGCACCCCACTATGCCTGGCAAAGTTTTGTATTGTTTGTAAAGACGGGCTCTTGCCATGTTGTCCAGGCTGATCTCGAACTCCTGAGCTCAAGCGATCTGCCCACCTTGGCCTCCCACAGTGCCGGGATTACAGGCCTGAGCCACCACGCCAGCTTCAGAGAGAGCATTTAAAAATGGGAGCCAAGTCCTGTTATCCCTCTGCTTAGTACTCTGCAGCAGGCTCAAGACGAAAGTTGTTGTTTTTTGTTGTTTTTTTGTCTGAGGATGGAGTCTGGCTCTGCTGTCCAGGCTGGAGTGCAGTAGCGCCATCTCGGCTCACCACAACCTCCGCCTCCCGAGTTCAAGCAATTCTCCTGCCTCAGCTTCCCGAGTAGCTGGGACTAAAGTCATGGGCCACCATGCCCAGCTAATTTTTTTTTTTTTTTGTATTTTTAGTGGAGATGGGGTTTCACCATGTTATCCAGGATGGTCTCGATATCCTGACCTCGTGATCTTCCCGCCTTGGCCTCCCAAAGTGCTGGGATTACAGGCATGTGCCACCGCGCCCAGCCAAAGCCAGAGTTTTTCCTGGCCCTGTCTCCTGCTTCTTCTGCTGTGTTCCAGCCGCTCTGGCCTTCCTGTTGTTATGGAACTGGACAGCCTGCTCCTGCCCCAGGGTCTTTGCACAGGCTGTACCCTCCTCACATGTCTGCTTGGCTCATCCCCTCACCTCCTGTAAGTCTTTGCTCGAAGTCACCTCTCAGCAAGGTCCACTCTGGACACGTTATGAACCCTGGGATTCTTGAAGCAGGATCAATCCCTTCCCCCATTCACTTTTTCTTGTCTTTTTCTATTGCACTTATTACCTGTTACATAATTTACTTAATTATTATGACATAATTTTCTTTCTTTCCTGGCTAGAAAATCCACTCTGCACAGTCAGGGAGCTTTGTACTTGTCACTGCTATCTCCCAAGTGGTCAGAAAAACACCTGGCATGTAGTAGGTGCTCAATACACGTTTGCTGAAGGCACGTATGGAAAGGTCCTACAGTTCCTCCTGGGCCACCTCGGCATTTGAGAAGTGACAGCTGCTGCCATGATGAATCCCAAGACGGGTTTTCTTTCTTCTTCTTCTCCTCTTCCTCCTCCTCCTTTCTCTTCTTCTTCTTTTTTAATGAAGCCTCACTCTATCTCTCAGGCTGGAGTGTAGTGGTACCATCTCAGCTCTCTGTGGCCTCTGCCTCCCAGGTTCAAGTGATTCTCACGCCTCCTGAGTAACTGGGATTACAGGCCTGCGCCACCAGGACCTGCTAATTTTTGTATTTTTAGTAGAGACAGGTTTCACCATGTTGGCCAGGCTGGTCTCAAACTCCTGGCCTCAAGTTCGCCATGATGACAGGTTCCTGTGTAGGTGACCATCTGGCAAAGACATCAGTGATAAAGAAAAGCCAGGCCACGACAGGAGCCCTAGCCAGGTCCATATCCCAATGGCCGTTGACTGACAGCTCATCTCTTCTCCAGAGCCTAGAAGTGGTTCAGAGCTGGGAACAGAGAGAAAAGTAAGGTTCAGAGAATTGGGGAGCCCCCTGCGTGGATGATAGAACCACGCTCAGCCCACTAGCCATGGAGCTGGGGGGCAGGACACCTGTGTCCATGACGTCCTGGGACCAGCCCCATTGTCCAGTCCACACTAGACTCTTGCTTGGATACTGGTACCCTGGTGAGCGTGCAGAGAAGGTCTGGGAGGAGATTCGCGAAGGCTTTCCATGCTTAGTCACCTCTCTGTTATTTGGAGTGCAGAAAGGCTAAATGACTTGTCCATCCACCTTTATGTGCCGAGGAATTAAAGGGGTCTGCCTAGGTCTAGGCCCGTCTGATTCCAAAACGTGTTCCCATCTTGTTTGTGTGGGTGCAGGAACCAGCACAGTGGATGGCCGCAGGAGGTGGGGGGCTCAGGAAACATTTGTGAAAGACCAAGCATTGGAGGATGTGGGCTGTTCAAACGTGTCATTGTCCTTGTCCAGGCCTTCTCAGGAAGACAAGTGGGGGCAATGGATCGGTGACACCTTTCTGAGGCCCATGGGCTCTGGTGGACTCCATCTTCCACGTGCTCTGGGAGTTTTGCCCAGAAGTGAAGATGGGATGGAAACTCACTCATCTGCACTGGCCCTTGTGGAGGAGGGCTAAAGAGAGAGGGAAGACAGCTTTCTGCATTTCATCTCCACTGCTGAGGGTCTCGCCCACTTTGGAAGGCACTACTTTGCTGGGCCCAGAAAGGCTCAGCCAGTGTTCTGTGGTCACAAAGTACAATGGTGACGATGATGGTGACGATGGTGGCGATGAGAGTGCTGCTGATGATGGTAGTGGTGGTGATAAGGGCCACCTGGTGAAAATGACCTGTTTTTTACTCTGTGGTTATTATGTGGATCTTTTCATTTTTTGAGATAGGTCTTGCTGTGTCACCCCAGCTGGAGTACAGCAGGGCATTCCCAACTCACTGCAGCCTCAACCTCCTGGGCTCAAGTGATCCTCCCACCTCAGCCTCCTAAGTAGCCAGGACTACAGGCGTGAACCACCACACCTGGCTATTTTTGTTTCTAGAGATGGGGTCTCACTATGTTGTCCAGGTGGGTCTCAGACTCCTGGGCTCAAGCGATAGGCCTGTCTTGGCTTCTCAAAGTGCTGGATGATCCTGTCTTGGCCTCCATCCAGGTCTCCTGAGGCCCAACCTTAGAACTCACACAGCGCCACTCCTGCTGCGTTCTACTGGTCAAACAAAGCCAAGGGTAGGCCAGATTCGGGGGAGGGAAACAGACCGCCCCTCAGCCTGGGAGGAGCAGCCAAGGAGAATTTCTTGCCTTTTACTGTCCACTATAGCCGGGACTGGAGTCTCAGTGTGAGAGGTGATCTGACTCCACACTGACTGGCGTCCTCTTTCTCCGCAGCGTCTCTTTCAGGTTTGTGTTTGTGGGGAGGGGTTAGAGGAGGAGGCCAAGCCTGTTTCTGTGGCCTCTCACCTCGGCTTCCTGCTCCCGCATTCCTGCATATTCTCATCCTCCTCCAGGGCTCAGCCCTGGACCAGCTGTCAGCCCAGCCAGGGTCCCGGCGCTGGAGAACAAAGCAGGTGGCCACTGGGGGCAGCAGAGTCAAGGCCTGAGCGAGGCCGTCCTGAGGAACTGGGTGCCCGGCTGGGCTGGGGGCTGCCCGCGGTGAGATGGAGCTGGGGAGTCGGGTTGGCCAGATGTCACTCACCCCACCCCTTCATCCTGAGCTTGGTGCTGCTTTTTCTCTCTCATGCAGTGTGTCCGTGGGGGGGACTTGAGTGCCAGGCTTGTCTCTCTGTGTGACCTTGGGTAAGTCACCCTCCAGTGCTTCCTGGGGCTCAGTTTCCCCAATTGCACAGGGAGGTGGTGGATTGGTTAGTTCCAGGGGAGGCAAGGCTGCCTGGTGTCTTCTTGACTTCTAGGCCTCTGTTCTGTCTATGAGGCCTGCAGGCTCCTTTTCACAAGCAGAAAGGGCTCTGTGGCTTCAAATGAGGTTCCCCCGACAGCCCCCTTGAGCCCGGGGAAGTGCCGCCCTGGAGGACTGAGCCCCACCTGGGCCAGCTGGGCCGAGAAGCCCCATGTGCTCCTGTGATAGGACGAGAGGTCCTGGATTTAAGCAGAGGCTTCTCTCTTCTCTCCTTCCCTCTACCCAGGAGACACCTCCAGCTCCCAGTAGAGTCCCCAGGCCTCAGCTGCTGCCCACCTGCAGAGGCCTCAGAGCTGATGAAGGGACATGGGTAGGGAGAGGCTGAGCCAGCGACACCCTCATCCTGGCTTCAGCTTTTGATGTTTTCTTTTTTAAGAGACAGATCTTGCTCTGTTGCCCAGGCTGTAGTGCAGTGGCACAATCATGGTTCACGGCGGCCTCCAACTCCTAGACTCAAGTGATCCTCCCACCTTAGCCTCCCAAGTAGCTGGGACTATCGGCATACACCAGCACCCTCAGCTAATTTTTTTTTTTTTTTTTGAAATGGAGTCTCTCTCTGTAGCCCAGGCTGGAGTGTAGTGGTGCAATCTCGGCTCACTGCAACCTCTGCCTCTTGGGCTCAAGTGATTCTCCTGCCTCAGCCTCTCAAGTAGCTGGGATTGTAGGCACACACCACCATGCCCGGCTAATGTTTGTATTTTTAGAGCTCAGTTAATTTTTAAAATTTGGGGAGGGACAGGGTCTCACTATGTTGTTCAGGCTGTTCTTCAACTCTTGGCCTGAAGTGATCTTCCCGCTTCTGCCCTCCCAAACACTGAGATTACAGGTGTGAGTCACTGCACGTGGCCAGAAAAAAAATTTGTAAATAACAAAAACAATATGGGATGGTGGGCAGGGCGATTTGAACTTAATCGGCTTTATAGGTTTGGGAACTTGTTCCGGCCTCCCGGGTGGGCTCCCAGCCCTGTAGTCCCTGGGGCTCCCCACAACTCTGTCCCGTTATACTTGCCACATGGTCTCGTGGTCTGGGAGTGTCCTGCAGCAGTGTCTGGATCCACTCTGTGCCCCCGGACTCCAGTTTGGCACCATTTGGGCAGCTCGGTAATAGTGACCAGCATTCACGTCTGTGCCCGTCACCGCAGTGGGTCCCTCTTGACCTTTCCTCCTTGGAGAAACCCCATGGGGGAGATGCCTTTGCTGTCCCCATTTGCAGATGAGTAAACCGAGGCCCAGAGGCCTAGACACCTTGCAGACAGTCATGCTCTTAGTAGGTGGCAGACAGGATTCGAACCCAGGTCCACAGTGCTAATCACTTTACTGCTTCACAGTGAGCAGAAGTTGAGTGAATGAATGGCTTCCCTGGACTGGGGTCTCAGAGTCTTCAAAGGCTGGGCTCAGGGCTGACAGAGGTGGCCCAAGGGGTGCCTGGGTTGAGTGGTGGTTCTGTCGGCTGCCAGTCAAAATCTCTGCTGAACACTGAGCTCAGTGCGGGGGTGGCGGTGGGAAGCAGAAAAGTTCCTTTTTTAAGTTTCCTTTCTTGTTAAAAGAATAAGTGTGCTGATAACTTTGTTAAGCTCTGTCCTGTGTAGCTGTTAGACATGCCATGCTTACAGGCACGTAGTACACTCTAGGTCCTTGTACTTTAACCAAGATATCTGTGCTGGACGTGCTCACAGGCATGCCCCAGCTCTCCATGACTTTTACCTGTTTAGAAAAGTTTTAAGTTGTTAACCAATCGGGTTTTAGTTTAGATTGTGAGGTCTGACTCCAACCAACCAAGATCAGACACAGCAGTAAGGACGACCCCAGATGTGTAAGGAATAAATTTGTGTGTATTCCCTTTGTTCTTTGTACTCTCATGGCAAAATGGCTAGTGAGAGTGCCCTTCCTGCAGTCCAGGAAGTAAAAACGGCGTTGCTGGAAGATCCTTCGTCTTAGTGCTGACTTGGCTTCGCAGCACCGGGCATCTGTCTCCAGCAGTGGACGTCCACCATATTCCTTGCTGAATCTTTGTGCCAGCTGGATGATCAAGCCCAGTGATTGACTGAGTGATACCAGGGTGGGCCCATCGCCTCTCTGGGATTCTGGCACTGGCTGTTCATGGTGGCTTTGGACCCAGAGCCTCTTCAAAACCTTAAACACCTCCTTCATGATGGATTGTTCCACTGACTGGTTGATTTATTCATTTATTCAGCAAATATTTATGGAGTACGTCCTTCGTACGGGGAGTATGCAGTGAACTAGAGAGACAAGGTCCCCGCCCTTGAGGCTCCCACCTTAAGGGAGGGAGACAAAGAAAGAAAGAAATAGATCGATCATTGTGAATTGCAGGAGACAGGAACAGAAGGGAGAGATAAAGAGCCACGGGGCGGCGGCTACTCTCAGGGGTGCACTGTGAGCTGAGACCTCAAACTATGACTCTGCTGAGCAAAGGTCGGAGGCTTTGGGCTTTAGGTAGAGGGAGTGGTTGGTGCCAATGTCTTGGGACAGCAATAGTTTGGTATGTTGGAAACAGGAGGGAGGCTCGTGTGGCTGAGATGGGAATGAGGAGACGTGGTGGGGGTCTTCCAGGGGAGACATGAGGGTGCCTTGGACTAGGGTGGGGGCTGAAGAAATAGGGAGATGTGACAGACGTGAGCTGCCGTGCCCAGTGACTCATCCAAGAAATACAGAGGAAGTGAAGCCACAAGTTTGTGGGCACAGCCTCTCCCTGCTTCAGGGCTTCCCAGAGAGGGAGGCACGAGGGAGGGCTCCCTGGAAGAGGAGGGCTTTCTCTAGGCTGGAGGGATGGGGAGGTCTTGAAGCACAGGGGGAGCAGAGAGGCACTTCTTGGAACACACAGATGTGTGTGGGTGATGAAGATGAGGAAATGCAGGGATGAGCGAGGTGGAACCGCGCAGAGGTCGCAATGGACATCGATGACAGCCGCACTAGCTCTGCAGCCCGAGGCAGGTTAGCTGATCTTGCCGAGCCTCAGTTTTCTCATCTGCAGAATGAAGCATGCAGATCGCTCTTGCATAGGTTGCATCAGGACCAAAGGAGATTACATGGGTAAAGCCGGGTACAGGGGCTGAGAACTCCGACCCTCCTCATCAAGGAGGGGTCCTCATTTCAGCTCCATTCTGTTTCAGTCCTCAACAGTGTGCCTTGGCTTCTCTGCAGAATGGGGAGGGTGGGGCCTGAGCCCGCAGGATGATGGAGTGGTTGGGGTCAGGGCCAGTGTTGTAACTGCTCCCCCTGCCTCTTCTGGAGGTTCTCCTATTCCCACTCCAGCTGCCACCTGGAGGGACCAGTTTGCAGCAGAGCTTCCGACAGTGTCACTCAGAGAATCCTCCCAGGGGCCAGGACATTGTGTAAGCCAGCCAGTCGTATTTGCATTGTCATTTGCATTTCATTTGCATGCACCAGTTTAGACTGCACCGTCCTTCTAAAGCAGGGTTCCCAAGAGGCAGCCTGCACGGAGAGCAACACGAGGCTCGCCGTTCCCACGTCCTGGGTTCGAATGCTCTTCCCCTGAGCTTTGATTCCCTCACCTGTAAATGAGAATAACCCTGACCTCCTTCACAGAGGACCTCTCCTATTCAGCAAATATTGATTGAGTTTCTACCACGAGGCAGGAGGGGATGTGTGACCTGGGAACCCACTGTGACAAGCCAGGCCCTGGGCCCTGCCCTGATGGAGCTTACCTGCCGTGGAGAGACAAATAACAAGCTGACTAATTTCTAAGTGAGATGATCACGGCATACAGGGTGTGCAGGAAGGAAGGAAGCAGGGCACGATGAATGAGTGAGCACGTCTGACCTCAGCAACACAAACTCCAGATTCCTCTGTCCCCAGAGCAGGCGGGCAGAGGTGGCTGGGCTCACTGACCTGGCGACCCACAAGGACCTGACCCCAGTCCACTCTGCCCTGCCAGTGGCATTGAGGCGGGATGGACAGCTCAGTCCCTGTCTCTGAGGTTTTGAGACATCTGCTCTCTGGACCGGGGCCAGAAGTAGGGGTGGTCAGTTTGTGCAGCAGGGCGGGACGTGACTCCAGGATGTTGATGGGTGATGCAGGACACTTCCAGTCTCTCCCAGCCAGCAGGAGCGACTTGCCAGAACCCTTGTCTTTCAAGGTTCAGAGAGAAGTAAACATAGATGGTGGGATGCCAGGGGAGTTTTCCTCTCCCTCCCTTCCTCATGCCCGCGGCTGGGGTCTCAGAATCCCTCATCTGTCATGCTGCCACCCTAGCAGGTGCAGGTTGTGGAAGTGATAGAAGGGCCAGCTCCCACCATGAGCAGGGGTGGGCTGGGGTTGTCTGGGGGGCTTTAGGGGAGGGATGAGAGGGCATACGGCACTGGCCTTTAAGCTTCCTTCAGCTCCTCCCCACCTGCGTCTCCCAGCCACTCCCAGGCACCTGGGCCCTCTTGCAGGCATTCACTCACCATTCATTCATCATCAGTGACACAAAGAACTCATCAGCTTTTTAATTAATTCATTTATTCATTTATATACGACATGGGGACAGTGCAGGGGAGAGTGTGTCTCGCTATGTTGCCCAGACTGGTCTCAAACTCCTGGACTCAAGGGATCCTCCCTCTTGGTCTCCTGAATAGCTGGGACTGCAGGCGTGTGCCAGCAGGCCCCCTGCACCCGTTAAATAGGGATCATACCAGGATCTGCCTCTTCATTTGAATGGAACTCACTGGTTGTTAACCAGTGAGTGCGTTTCAAACAGAGTCACTTGCTATGGTGTCTGGGGGCTCCAGGAAGAGTTTTAGAAAATTGGCTCCTCGTCATTCCTGATTCCTGTCCCTCCCAGACAACCATTTGAATGTTTTTTAAGATTGATCCTTTTGTGGGTTCACATCATTGCCAAGGGTGTGCTGCTGTTTCTCATGTACATACTTTTTTTGGGGGTGGGGTATCGTTTTTCTTTCAATTTTTGTGTTTTTAATTTTATGTTTTAATGGTTGACTTAAAATAATGGTACATATTCATGGGATCCAAAGTGATGTTTCAATACCTATAATGTACAGTGATCAGATCAGGGTAAGTAGCATATCCAGCATCTGCAATAAGACATCGTGTAATCGTTTCGGTACACATTTTATTGAAGAATAACATACCAACAGAAGGGAGCACAGATCCCACAAATACAACTTGAGGACTTTTTCCAGAGTGGACTCAGCCCCCAGCTCATGGCCAGCACCAGTAACCCAGCCATGCCTCGTTCTGGTATATTACATGTATTTTTATTGCATTTTTTTGAGATAGGGCCTCACTTTCTCTCTCTCTCTCTATATATATTTATATCTCTATATATAGATATTATATATATTATATATATCTATATATTATATATATCTATATATATTATATATATCTATATATTATATATAGATAGATATATATATAATCTATATATATCTATATATATAGATTATATATATATATTATTGTACTTTAGATTCTGGGGTACATGTGCAGATCGTGCAGGGTTGTTGCATAGGTACATACATGGCAATGTGGTTTGGTGCCTCCATCCCCCTGTCACCTGTATCTGGCATTTCTCCCCGTTATCCCTCCCCAACTCCCCACTCCGTGCTGTCCCTCCCTTAGTTCCCCCCAACAGACCCCAGTGTGTGATGCTCCCCGCCCTGTGTCCATGTCTTCTCACTGTTCAACACCCGCCTATGAGTGAGAACATGCGGTGTTTGATTATCTGCTCTTGTGTCAGTTTGCTGAGAAGGATGGTTTCCAGATTCATCCATGTCCCTACAAAGGACACCCAACTGGAGTGCAGTGGCATGATCACAGCTCACTGCAGCTCGATCTCTCAGGCTCAAGCGATCCTCCCACCTCAGCCTCCCAAGTAGCTGGGACTACAGGCATGTGCCGCCATGCCCAGCTAAGTTTTCTATTTTTTTTTTGTTTTTGTTTTTTGTAGAGATGGGGTTTTGCCATGTTTCCCAGGCTGATCTCGAACTCCTGAGTTCAAGCAAGCCACCCACCTCGGCCTCCCAAAGTGCTGGGATGACAGGGGTGAGCCACCGTGCCCAGCCAATGTGTATGTTTGATGTTCCAGCCGTGGTTGAGCTAACGCCCCTGTTCTGTTTCCCACCTTGATCTCCGTGCACGGTGTTTTCAGGTGTATCTGTGTTGCTGTTCAGAAGACGCATATCACCTGCCATGGAGTCCTCGGCTTGCCCTGTGTCTGCTGTATGCCACCTCCCCACTCCCTCTGGGCCAGCTTTGGCTCCTTGGCCGGGCCAGGCCTGGTCGGTGCTGGGGGCCCTTGCCTGTGCGGTCCCCCAGCCTCATCATGGTTCACCCCTTTTCTCAAACCACCTCCTTTCCCAGTCTCCCCGCTGCCAACCTGCTCCTCATGATATGGTCGTTTCTTTCCTTAGTAGCACTTATTCTACTCTGAATTCCCTTGATTAGCAATCTGCCTCCCTCATTATTGTCTGTCCCCTTCACCTGGAGGTAAGGGTAAGGCTGTGCCTTCCGTCTTCACTGCTGTACCCTCAATGCCCAGGGGAGGGACTGCACATCATAGAAGCTCTGTTAATAGTTGCTAAGTGAAAGACCCGCACGTGGCAAGCTACCCTCGACAGCCTGCTCCAGCCCACATTGCTGCCCACGTGGCTCTCAGTGGGTCTTTTTCTTTATCCAGCTCACAGGCCCCAGGAGGCCCAAGCCAGGGACATAGCCGGCTCCTGCTCCATCCCCAGATCCGCAGACCTGGCTCACAGGTGTTTCCCTAACCTTGTTCTGAACCAGACATGCTGGAGAGAAATGCATTTTAAAACCACGTGCAATTTAAAGAGAATTTAATCTGCATGTCTGGGATTCATTAACACATAGATCATCAAATTAGGGTTTGCTCACAGCTGTTTGACATTCGAAGGGCCTTCTGAGTCTCTTTAATAAGTGCCTTTAAATATTATTTTTCCTCTTAATCTCAGGGCTTGGTGTTGAGCATGCTGTTCTTGGAATGGGAACGTGACACAAACGACCCGGGGAAGGTGGATCCGTTCCTGCAAGAGTGTGGCAGGCTTGGAGAGCTTGGAGGGAGCCATCCCCACTCTTCTGCCCTGTCTTCTTCACCGGCAGGTGCCAGTCCCAAGCTGGCCACAGCCGCGTGTTCAAAACGGCTGTTGAGCAAAGCAGCACTCTTCTCCCAGGCACATGGGCCCAGGAAGATGCAGGCCTGGACCATCTTGTCACCACATGGAGCCTGAGGATGAGCCCAGACTTAGAAAGGCAAAGCTCGGGAGCTGTAGAGATGCAGGTGACACTGACGATGGCTGGACCTAGCCGTGGCTAAATTAGCCTTGTTAGGAGATAAATTGTATCCTATCCCCTCCAACTTCCTGTGTGGAAGTCCTAACCCCCAGAAGCTCAGAATGTGACTTTATTTAGATATGGGGTGATTTGCAGATGTAATTAGTTAAGATGATGTCATACTGGAATGGGTCGACCACTAATTCAACATGACATGTGTCCTTATAAAGAGGGGACATTTGGACACACAGACATGCATAGAGGGAAGATGACATGAAGAATGCCGACTACAAGCCAAGGAGAGAGGCCTGGAACAGATCCCTCCCTCACAGCCCGCAGAGGGAACGAAAGCTGTTGACACCTTGACCTTGGACTGCTACCCTCCAGAGCTGTGAGACGATAACTATCTGTTGCTTATACCCCCTAGTCCACAGTTGTTCGTTATAGCAGTTCCAGGAAACCAATAGAAACCCTCTTTGAACTTTTTAGTTATGAGAACCAATATATCCCCTTCCTCTCTCCATCTCTCCCTCTCTCCCTCCCTCCTTCTCCCTTCCTTCCTTCTTTTCCTCATTTCCCTCTTTCCATCCCTCCCTCCTTTCCTTTCTTTCTTCCTTTCTCCCTCCATCCATCCCTCTTTCCTTCTTTCCCTCCTTCCCTCCCTCCATCTTGCTTTCCTTCCTTCTTTCCTTTCTTTCTTCCTTCCTCCCTCCACCCCTCTTTCCTTACTTTCTTCTTTCTCTCCCTCCTTCCCTCCCTCCCTCCTTCTTCTTTCCTTTCTTTTCCCTCAAGCCAATTTATGTTGTGTCTCTTATATACAAGGGCAAAACTCTTACTCAAAATCACTCTCCTGCTTAAAATATTTTTTAGGAACCACCTCAGAGTTAGTGGCATAAAACAAAAATGATAACTTATTTCACTCAAAAGAAGCAATTCATGCAGAGTGCTGTGGGGTGCCCTGTTTCTGCTCGGTTGGCATTGGTGGATAGCTGAACTGGGCTGCAGAACCCACATCCAAGATGGCTCACTACCATGGCTGTCAGGCTGTTGCTGACTGTGGGCTGGGAGCTCAGCCAGGTTAATGGATTCCTCTTGTATGAGTCCCTCCACAAGCTGCTTGAGCTTCCTTATAGCACAGTGGCCAGATCCAAGAGCAACTGTCCCCTGAGAGTATGGTGAAGTATATGGCGAAGTATGGCATTTTTATCACCTGTTAAACTCACATAGCATTCCACCCAGTATGCTCTGGTAGATGAGGGGACAAATGTCCACACAGATTAAAGGGGAGGGGACACAGAACTCAGTTTCTCTATAGGAGGAGTATCAACACCACATTGAAAAAAGAGTATGGGGAGCGGGAGATACTCTTGAAGACAGCTGTGGAAAGTGCCATCTGCCACAGGCCACATGTGCTATGGTTTCCTGCAGATGAAAGTCAACAAGAGGCATCCCTAATGGAGGATGAAAGAAGTCAGAATCGCTTTACCTTTAGAGGAAGGTAGCTTTGACTAGAAAGGAAGGAGGAGATCTTCCGGGGTGCGGGACATGGTCTCTGCCTTGATATGGGTGGAAAGGATGTGGATGTGGATATGCCAGAAGCTGAGCTGGTCACTCGAGTTCATGCCATTGATGTATTTTATTCCTCAAGTTAAGAAATTTTAAAGTTTGTAATGGAGAGTATATGACTCAGCACAGAGGGTAAAAGTCCTCTGCCAGTTACCAATTGTCCAAGCTGCCTGGCCTGGCACAGGGAGGGCCTTGAGACCCAGCCCCCAGTGTCCCCTTGGGTTTGAGTTCTGCCTCCCCTTGCCCCTGACCATTGCAAGTTCATGAATGTCTCCAGCTGTGTGAAGGATGCTGGGAGGGTGCTCCAGACTGAGGGAATGCTGAGTGTGGAGAACCTGTGCAAGGAAAGGGTGGAGGGCCGGGAGCAGGAGAAATAGGCCAGGGTCATGGAGCGGCTCCACGCCGGGGTGTGACATTGCCTGGCTGCTCCGTTTGAAAGACCCTAATCCCAGGGCTGCTGTTTCTGGCTGGGTGACGTGGGCAAGTCTCTGCTTCCTTATCTGTGGGATGTGTCATGACAGTCCTGGCCTTACACAGTCAACGAGAGGAGCTAGGGATGCCATGTCCATGAAGCCCCTGGCCCATCACTGAAATTGCTCAATGCAGCTTTCCCTCTACCTGTCGTGGGGCCCTAAATCCTGGCAGGCAAGGCCTCTGATCTCTGGGACGTCCTTCCCTTCCTTACTGGGACCTCTGCCCTTTCTGGGCCACACTCACTCCCCCTGCCAGACCTCTAGAGCCTGTTGGGTGGAAGATAGATGGAGCCATTCGTCTGTGCAGTCTAAAGGTTAATTCAAAGGGCAGCCATGGGCTGGAGATGGTGCCTTCCTCCTGGCTCCAGTTCACAGACTGGGAAGCAGGGCAGGTGGGGTCATCAGCCAGAAGCTTTTCCCCCATGTAAACTGCCATGCGGTAAACTGCAATCCCTCAGGTGGCTCGCTGGCCCCTTCCCACCCAGCCTCACCTCCTGTGACTTCATTTCCATCCTGTCCATATTATCATCAGCGCCCTGCCTGGCCTTGGGCAAGTTTCTCCCCTCCTTGAACCTCTATTTTCCCATCTTGTATTGGGACCATGAGATCAGGCCATCCCAAGAACCCTTCTAGGCCAGACGTTCTAAGACTGTGCCTCTCCATTCAGTGGCCAGGTGCACCCACTACACACCTCACACCTTGCTCTGCCTGGCTTTCCCCTGTTCACCTCACCTGGGCCTCCACCCTCACCATCTCCATCCTTTCCTTTCTTCAAGACCCTGTGGGAAAGTGTCAGAGGCACCTCCCCGATTCACTCCAAGCTGTCCAGGCTGGTTCTCTGCCCTATGGTTCCTAGTGGCTGTGGCCTTTGTCTGCGTGATATTCATCTGCACGTTTTTGTGAGTCAGTCTGGAAGTATCTGGAATGCTTGTATCTTTTTGCCTCTCCCATCTCAACAGAATAATTCCCCAAGGCAGAGCTGGGTCCACATCATCAGACTGACACATCCCTTAGGGCAAGGGCTGAGTCTTCCCTCTTCAAACAGGTTCCTCTTTACTACCCAGTAGACCTCAGGATCTGGGCTGAAACCTGCCTGCAGAACATCTTTGCCTCACCCAGTATTTGTTTTCTTTTTAAATGTTGAATTCATTGTCAACTCTTAAAATTAAGTGATTTCACCTACAAATCTAGATTTATATCTTAGAAATATTATAAGGGCTGGCTGCATCAGGCTTGCCTTTCCTACAGTAATGATTGGCAGAAGCTGATAGGAGATGCCCCTGTGGATGGGGTACATACAATCCAGGTTGCCCCAGACCTCGCCAGGCCCCACACTCTCCCAATACCTGATCAGTCCAGTAGGCATTTGGGTCTGCAGTCCTGGCCTTAGAGCCCAAGGTACCATCTGCCTTCAGTAGCTGCCGGCCGCGGTGGCAGGGATGGGAGAGCGATTCCAGAGAGGGATGTGAGAATGAAGGCTTCTCTGCTCTTCTCTGCCTCATTAGGATTGGAATGGGCTGGAGATCAATGCTTTTAAAAATCAGATACATACTGACACTGTTTCTTGCACTGAGAACAGTCTGTACTGACACAGAATGCTTCTCTAATCAAAAGCTTGCCTTCAGAAAAATTGCATGGAGAAGGGCTGGAGGGAGAGGCATTTTCACTCAGTAATTATTCGTAGGGGGCCTACTATGTGCCAAGCATCGAGCCAGAGAGACAGGGCTGAACAACGCCTAGTCATGGTGCAGATACAGCTCATGGTCATATCTCATTTAGGCAGAAGAGGCCCAGAGAGGGCAAGCAGAATAATCAAGCTCACACAGCAGAGGTGGAAAGAAAATTCACACTGCTTCCCAGGCTTTCTGCTTCATCCCTTTCTCAGCCACATCAGTGTCCCTCCTAGCCCCCTCTGCCAGAGTCCCAGCACACTGGCTCCTTTCTTCAGCTCCTCTCCAAATTCTGCTGCAGGATCCTTGCATTCAGCTGATAACTGGAAATTGGGGCTCATCCAGTGGGGTTGGGGTCTGCTCAGAACAAAAACTGGCCCTTCCCTGGCTCTTTTCCGTGAGTACTGGATGTCATATTTACCTGTGAAGGCTGAGTTGAATATTGGTTTGGAATTTAGCAACATACCAGGCAGATCACCCCGGCTGGAATGTTCTTCAGCCAGGCAGCTGCTCAGTGGCTTTTAAAAAGAGACAGGCTTGGAGCAGAGTCCCAAGCTGTTAGCACCTCCCCTCCCCCTGTAAATACAGGTTGAGTGCCACACTGGTTGCCTCTGGGGCTAATTCAGGCTTTATTTTCAAGCCAGACTCTTGTTTTTGAAAAGGAAGGGCTTAAATTCCATTCTACACCTGGCGGCTCTGCAGATGTGCGAGAAACAGCCAGCTGTCCCAGCCTGCACGGTTCAGTCCAGAGATGGTTCTTTGAAGGACTGGCCAGCTGGGCTGGGTTTGAGCAGCCAGATACTTTACAAATAACCAGCAGCGAAACTCAACCAACTCCCGCAAAAGCCATTGGTTGAGTCCAAGCCACTGGGAATATTGAAACCAGCCAGACAGACTTTGGCCAACAGCTGCTGGGTTTCAAGTGGGCTGACTGTAATTGGCTCAGAGACAGCAGTTTGCCAAAGTAAAATAATCCGTGGTGACAGCTACCGTTTATTGAGCATCTGCTATGAGCCAGGCATTTTTGTGTGTTGTAAGGTTGCCATTAACATCCCCATTTAATTAATGATGAAGTTGGGTTCTGAGAGGTGAGCTCTCCCGTCTGAGGTCACATAGCTGGCTTCCTGGCCGGTGGAGAGCCTGGATTTGATTCCCAGCTCTCTCATGCTAAAAGCTCATGCTTTTTTTTTTTTTTTTTTTTTTTGAGATGGAGTCTCCTTCTGTCACCCAGACTGCAGTGCAGTGGCACTATCTGGGCTCACTGAAACCTCTGCCTCCCAGGTTCAAGTGATTCTCCTGCTTCTGCCTCCTGAGTAGCTGGGATTACAGGCATGTACCACCACGTCCGGCTAATTTTTCTATTTTTAGTAGAGACAGGGTTTCACCAGGTTAGCCAGGCTGGTCTCGAACTCCTGACCTGAAGTGATCTGCCCACCTTGGCCTCCCAAAGTGCGGGGATTACAGGCGTGAGCCACAGCGCCTGGCCTCATGCTTTTCATTTCTCCCTGCAGCTGCAAACTAGTTTCCTGTAGGGTCTGAGGCAAAATGGGCTAGAGAGGCCCCCACCCTTTCTCTCCTATCTGGTGGGTGCTCAGGGGGCCAGGCTGAGGCTCTGCACAGGAAGCCTGGTCGCTTGCATGACAGAACAAGACTCTGTCTCAAAAAAAAAAAAAAAAGACAAGAAAATTGAATAATGGTTACCCCAGTAACTGACTTGGATAGAGCCCCTCCTATGCATCAGAGATCTTCCAAGTGTTATTGCTGTGGTGTAGTGGGTGAGAACATGCACTCTGAAGCCAGATTACCTGGGTTCAAATCCCGATTTGCCATTTGCCAGCTGTGTGCCTTGAGCAAGTCACTTCAGCTTCCTGAGCCTCAGTTTTCTCCTCTGTAAAATGGGCAGAATAATAGGACCTGCTTCACAGTATACTTGTAAGAAATGAGCTGGTACATAAAGTTCATGGCACAGAAGCTGACATGCAGCCAATGCTCTAAAAATAGCAGATGTCATCTTTTTTTTCTTTTTTTGAGATGGAGTCTGTCTTCCAGGCTGGAGTGCAATGGTGCGGTCTTGGCTCACTGCAACCTCTTCCTCCTGGGTTCAAGCGAGTCTCCTGCCTCAGCCTCCTGAGTAGCTGGTGCTACAGGTGCATGCTGGCATGCCCAGCTAACTTTCACATTTTTAGTAAAGGCAGCATTTTACCATGTTGGGCAGGCTGGGTTTGAACTCCTGAGCTCAAGTGATCCACCCACTTTGGCCTTCCAAAGTGCTGGGATTACAGATGTGAGCCACCACGCTTGGCCTGATGGTATCATTTTTAAATGGTTATGTGTTTTAATCCACATGAGAATCCTGTGGGGCAGGTATTAGTGTCCTCATTTTACTGATGAGAAAACAGGTTCAGGGACGTTGAGTAACTTGCCCAAAGTCACACAGCTACTAGGTCATAGAGCTAGAGTTTGAACCTGTATTTGTTCCTTAACACCAGTTACCAAGGTAAGATTCCCAAGAGCTGATTTCTGTGAAGGGCAGGGTTGTAATCTTTTCTCCCCAGGCCTGGATCCACCTACAAGCAGCTTTATTCAGTTGGAAGGTTTTTCTTTTGTTTTTATTCAGTTGATTTAAAAATATTTTTAGGACCAGGTGTGGTGGCTCAGCCTTATAATCCCAGCACTTTGGAAGACCAAGACAGGAAGATTGCTTGAGCTGAGGAGTTTGAGAGCAGCCTGGGCAACAGAGTGAGTCCTTGTCTCTGTTAAAATTAAAAGAAAAAAACTTAGCCACGTGGGGTAGTGCATGCCTATAATCTCAGCTACTCCGGAGGCTGAGGCGAGATGATTGGTTTGAACCTGGGGAGCTTGAGACTGCAGTGAGCCCTGATCGTGCCACTGCACTCCAGCTGGGTCAACAAAGTGAGAGCCTTCTAAAAAAAATGTCTTTAGGCTAAACATGCAGAAGGGAAACTGAGGCCCAGAAAGGAAGTGGCCCTGCCCAAGGAAGGACACCCAGCACACTTAGAACCAGAGCCCCAACCAGCACCTGGCTCTGCCTCCGTCCCACTGGAAGGGCACCCTTTAGTCCCTCCCCTTAGGGAGTTTGCTGGATGGACTGGAAGGGCTGGGTGAGCAGGAAACTGATGATGGATTCTCCCAGAGACTGGTGCTTGTCATGGCTCTGTTGATTGATGGCCAATGGGTGTTACTCCCTCAGCCAGACTCAGCACGGCACCAGGACTGGGAATCTGTCAGCTGGCGCATTCTCACTCTGACTGGGGAACATGGGGAGTGGTGCAAACCAGGAAAGGAAAGGCTTCCCCTAGAGAGAGTCCATTTCTGCAGGCGGAGACCTCTGGAGATCCAGTGAGGCCACACACATGCCCAGGGCCGAGCTGCAGTGCGAATGTGCTGTGGGGCTAGTGTGGGCCTGAGAGGCTCCCAGGAGGCCCTGCCCGGGGCTCTGCACTGGGCTGTGCCCTCCTGTGGTCCACTCAGCAGCCTTGGAGGTGAGGCTGTCAGTGCCCTCACATTCCCAGCAAGGAAACAGGTCCAGAGAAGGCTAGCCATTTGCTTGGGACCATGCATCTAGTAAGTGGCGGAGTAGAGCCCAGGTATCCCTGACTTCTGTCTGACTCCCAGTCCTGGGTGCTTCCTAAAGATTATACACACAGGCACACACACATTTATAACTTACCTACTAGGTATAATCTATGAAAGTGCCTTTTCTTGGTAGACCAAAATCAGTAGAGAAATAGCAATTTCATAAGATTCAGTCAACTATAAATTATACGTAGGTATATACATATATATTTATATATATTTTATGTTTGTCAATTTATTAAAGAAATACCACCTATCTACCTTGCATATATAATCTCTCATATATGTGCATTTATACATAGTCTATCTGAGAGGTATCCAATTACCAACCTGTTACATCATATGTAACCAGCATTTGCTGCTAAATCAGCCCTTGGAAAAAATATAGCCCTGATCGTAGCGTCTGCCAGTTTCTGTAGTGTAAATGCTCCCACCAGGCTGATTTCAGGCAACCTGTGTGATGTTACAGAACAGAGTAGGAAAGAGAGGCGTGGGATTGACTCGCCGGCTGATGTGAATGGGGGCTCCAGTCCACCCCTGAATTTATTCATCTACCGGAAACATATAATCTGTGTATCTTCAAAATCTGTCACTCTATCTGATCTGTAAGCATAGTTCTAGATATATAATATATAATTTGCTCCCCTCTTTCTGACAGATCTCTGATAGCCATCACATCCATCATCATGCCTGGTTCTCTACTTGGAATCCGCTCATTTGTCCGTCCACCTACCCATCTGTTCCAGGTGTGTTTACTAAAATCCGAGTCTCCCTCATTCTTTTCCTGTGGTGTTTCACTGTTTCCCGCTCTGCACGGAGGTGAGGGGGTGGGTGGTGGTGGGCTTCTGGTGTGGTTGGGTGCAGTGCCTGATTTTTCTCACCCAGGATGTCTGCACCATTCCTCCTGTCGGCCTTACAACCACAGGTTCAGAGGCGAGGTTCTGGTGAGGTTGTGCTGAGCCAACACCACTTGGTCTTGGCCAATAGCAGTTAATTTTATCCTCCCAGGGCTTGTCCTGATGTGGGATCAGAGCTCCCAAACAGACAGTGAAGGCTTCACTGGGGCATGTCTGCTGTCTTTGTTCTGGCCTCTGCCACCGCCTCCTCCTCCTCTTCTTCTTCCTCTTCCTGGAGATGGAGTCTCACCCTGTTACCCAGGCTGGAGTGCAGTGGCAAATCTTAGCTGACGACAAGCTCCACCTCCAGGGTTAAAGTGATGCTCCTGCTTCAGCTTCCCGAGTAGCTGGGATTACAGGCACCTGCCACCATGCCCGGCTAATTTTTGTATTTTTAGTAGAGACAGGGTTTTGCCATGTTGACCAGGCTGGTCTCGAACTCCTGACCTCAAGTGATTCGCCTGCCTCAGCCTCCCAAAGTGCTGGGATTACAGGTGTGAGCCACCGTGCCAGGCCCTGGGATGAGGTATTTCACAGCTCTAAGCCTCAGTTTCCCAATGAGAAAAATGGAAGAATAGCATTCTCTCCCCCAGGGGCTGCTGTGAGGCTGAAATGAATGAAGATGTTCGCAGCACTAGATGGCATCTGTCTTCACAGCACTAAGTGGCATCTGTCAGAACTGGCATTCAGCCGCTCCCTACCAACATCATCCCAGCGCCCGGCTGCCCGCCTCCCCCTCAATTCATCTTGCTCAGTACAGTCGGTCGCGGTCGCCGTTTCAAAGCTCTTGTCCCCAGCCAGCTCGTAAATAGCTCCCAGGCAGGGCTCCCCAGTCATCTTGCAGAGCCTCTGCACTAGGTAAAGAGACTTTGGTGTCGTTCTAAAGAGGCGCCACAGGGTCCACGCATCGCAACAACGCTTGCCCTTCAAAGAATCCCCCTCTGAGGGCCGAGGGCTCTTTCGATGAGAAATGCCCACCTTCTCCTCTTTCCTTCAGTAGGAGAAGCCGGGGAGCAGACAGGTTCTAAATCCTCTCCTCACGCTCCAATTCTGGGATAAATGCGGGCTGCGGGGATGCACGTGTCTTCTGAAGAACAAAACCCCCGATCATCCAGTCCAGGCTCACAGCCCCTGGATGTCTAAGTTCTTCCTGAGTGTTTAATAAGAGCACAGGGACATGCCTCCAGCTACACCAGCATTCTTTATTCTTTCTGTTCCTTGACGATGCCAACCACATCTCAGTCCCTGGGATTTTGCCCCAGAGGTGCCCTCTGCCTGGGGCATCTCTTCCCTGGATCTTCTCATGCTGATTCTTCCATGGTTGGGTTCATTTCAAAAAGTCTTTCTCAGAAGAGACTTTCCCTGACCCCCGTGTCTAAGTTCCCCAAGCCTTTCAGCAGCTTTCTGTCATTTCTCCTATTTCATTTTCTTTATAGCAGTTCTCATTTGCTGAACATACTTTGTGTCTGGAGTTGTTTGTGTCTAGCCTGTCTCGCCCAGTAGACTTTCAGCTCCGCAAGGGCAGGGGGCTTGTTTTGTTCACTTCAGTATCCTCCATTCCCAGAACAGTACCTGGCATGTAAGAGAGACTCCAATTGCTCTTCAGTGGACAAACGAAAGGAGGTATGCAGTGTGATTCAGTCATGTGGAAATGCATACAATGAAAAGGAGAAAGAAAGGTAACAAAAAAAATGTATGGGACTCTTCCCGCGTCTTCTCGGTTGTATATTTTTTGGACTCTGGAAAGTGCACGTCTTAATCTTATAATTAGAAAAATGTCCAAACCGTGCGAAGACAGAGCCCTGCTACCGCAGTCTGGCCAGTCTTTCTCTGGGTTTAGCCGAGGTTCGTTTTCTTTCTGCTCCTGTAGTTCTCCTTGAATTTAAAAACAAACCCCGACCATCCCCTTAGGAGAAACTTCTGTAGAAGCCAGAAACCCGTCGCTATCTTCTGCTTCTGCTTCACTTCTTGGCCTCAATTTCTGAAAGAAGATATTTCATTTTGGATGGTCCATCCCTCTCTGTAAGTCTTCTGGGAAACATTTGGGAAGGAAGGCAGAGGGCAGAGAGGTACGTGGTGGTGTGCCTCCCCCATCAGATTGGGAGCTCCCAGGCTCAAGGGCGGCTTCCTCCATCGGACTGCCAGGTACCTCCAGATGCCTTTTGCTCTAAAAGCAGTCCCTCCATTCTCTCCCTCCTCCCTCCTGTCTTCCTTTTTCTCCTCCTTCTCCTGATCCTCCTTCAAGAGAAGGTCTTCCCAGTGCTTGCTCTCTGTCATGGGTCAGAAGGGTCAGGCACACGGGGTGGTCTACTTGGCAGAAGCTTCCACCGCCTGCATGCACAGGTGGGTTGGTGAGCCCAGGTTGTCACTCCCTCACCCCATTCCTTCCAGGCAGAGGTGAAGTCACATTTGCCCTCGATGATCTCAGCCCCAGTAGGCGCCTGCCCCCTGGCCTCCACTGTCCCCATCCTGAATTACACTCGCTGGGGCACACGGTTATCCCGAATTCATACTGGTGGTGGAGCCTTCTGCTCAGTACTGCTGTTGTTTCAACTCTCTTGTCCCTAGCCAGCTTGTAAATAGCTGCCAGGCAGGGCTCCCCAGTCATCTCACAGAGCCTTATGCCCTAGGTAAAGAGACTTCACGCATCGTAACAATGATTGTCCTTCAAAGAAGCCCCCTCTGAGGACTCAGGGCTCTTTCAAGAGAACCTCCCGTGTGCAGAACGTTTCTGGAAATGGCCATCCGATTCATGCCTTAGTAATTGGGACGAGGGTGAGAATGCCGCTTGCTGCTATGAGAGCAGCCACGCCTGTGCTTCTGCAGCGACCTCTGTGTGCTGGGCACCAGGCTGAATGCTCACACACCTGCTCTCTGCCAGCCTAGCCATCGGATTGTGTCACTTGCTGCTCAGAATGAGTTCCCATTGAACTCGGAGTACAGGATTCATCACCATGGTTACAACAGCCTGCTTCTCCTCCCGACCCTCCTTTCCCCACCTCCCCCCCTGCCCCTGGCAAGGCTCCACCTCTGGGCCTTTGCATTTCCTTCCTGCTGCCCAGACTTCTCCAGGACACCCACACAGCCCATCCCTGCACCTGCTCCAGGACGTTCCTCAAGTGTCACCTTCAAAGGGAAGCCATTTCCGACCAAAGCACTTAAAAGTGCTGCTTGGTCTCCTGGCTCCCCCAAATCGCTAGTGCTCTTTCCTGATTCGTCTTCATCATCATCAGGTGACGTCCTATACATCAGGCGTCCCTAGTCTCTGATACTGGTCCGTGGCCTGTCCGGAAGCAGGCTGCACAGCAGGAGATGAGCGGTGGATGAGCATTCCCACCTGAGCTCCGCCTCCTGTCAGATCAGTGGTGGTGTTAGATTCTCAGAGGAGCACGGATCCTATTGTGAACTGTGCATGTGCGGGATCTAGGTTGCACATTCCTTATGAGAATCTAATGCTTGATGATCTGTCACTGTCTCCCATCACCCCCAGATGGGACCGTCTAGTTGCAGGAAGTCAAGCTCAGGACTCCCACTGATTCTACATGATGGAGAGTTGGATAATTATTTCATTATATATTACAATGTAATAATAATAGAATTAAGGCCACAATAAATGTAATGTGCTTGAATCATTCAGAAGCCATCCCTCCCCACCCACCCCCCAGTCCATGAAAAAATTATCTTCTGTGAAAGTGGTCCATCGTGCCAAAAAGGTTTGGGGCTCTGCAATACATGTGTTTGTTTTATTTCTTGTCTGTCTACCCCTGCTGGAATGTCAGCTCTTGAGAATGAGTCTGGCTTTGCTCTCAGCTATCAACCTGGGGCCTAGAGCCTGGCACATTATAGGAGCTCAATAAATATTTGCTGAATGAACAAACATCCTTATGCGGTAGGTGCCATTAATCCTGCCTTGCAGATGAGAAAACCGAGGCTCAGAAAGACTAAATGACTAGCCTAGTACTGCACATCCTGGCTCTGTTTAGCAGCTACAATGTGATGGCTCAGTGCTAGGCTCTGGGGGCACAGAGATGGGTCCCTGCCTTGGAGAAGTGCACTGGTTGGAGTGAGAGACAGAGCAGCAGGTGTATATAACCCATGCTGCGGTGCAAGGCTGGAGACAAGCAGAGTATGCTGTAGGAATATACCCCTGTCCCCAGCCTGGGGCACCAAAGAAGGCTTCCTGGAGAAGGTGACACCTCAGTTGAGTCTTAGAGGATGACTAGAAGTTTGTCAGGTTGAGAGAGGCAGCAGCTAAGGAGGGAAGTGTTGTTCCAACTACATGAAGTCACAGAACAAGCAAAGACATCCAGATATGAGAATGTGGAGCTTTTGTTTGCCTGTAAATTATCCATTCTGGCTGGGGAGGGGAGGAGAATGCATGGTAAGGGATGGTAGGAGGTGGGCAAGTGAGATAAATGATGTTGGAAGGTCAGGGGCAAGAGGATGGGGAGCAGGTAGACTGCCCAGAGCCTGAAGGACCATGCTAAGAAATTTGGGCTTCATCTCGCAGGATTTGGGAAGAGATGGGGTATGTCACTTTTGGGTTCTAGACTGAGTTCCTGGCGACTGTGGGGAGGTCAGAACAGACAGTGGCCAGGTGAGAGGTAGGTGGACCACGGAGGAGGGTGACCTGAGTGAGGGATGCTAAGGTCTGAACCTAGGTGGAAGCAGGGGCACCTGTGGTGGGAGGAACTTCAGAATTATTAAAGAGGAAGAGCATGGCGGCCTGGTGCCAGGAGGCCCAGGCGCTCATGACTGCTGCTTGCTTTGACCCAAGGCAGCTTTGTCCGACTTGGCAGCCCTTCTGTCCCATGAGACTTTAGCTCCAAGTGATTCCTGGAACACTCAGAAAATGGGCATCACTCTCTTTAAAGGATGAAGGTACAGGATCCCAGAGGAAAGGTGCTCGGAGAACCGGTAGCAAAATACAGGTGAGGATGTCCTCATCACTGACAGTGTCGAGGCCGTGCGCAGTGTGGCTTGGGGTGGAGACGGTGGCCGTTGGTCCCTGACAGGTCTGGATTTGAATCTCTAGACCTCTGTCTCTGACCTGCTGCTTCTTAGGTGCAACACAGACAAAATATTTATAGTGGTAATGTGAGGATGGAATCACATGACATGTGAATCTCAGCACAGAGACTGGCACATGGGCAGCGATCAACAAAGGGTCTACATTTACTTCCACTTTGAGCTACTCCCATTGCCATGATTAGTATTATTTTGGGAAGGACATTTAATTAAAACATTTTGATTATGGAGACTTTTGAACCTCCACGAAAATGGACATGTACCCAGTCCGCACCCCCACCCACAACAAACAACCCCACTTCAGTTCTGCCCCCTCCACACCCCATTCTCTCCTCTTGTCCCTGATTAAGTTAAAGCAAATTTCAAACATCACATCATTCATTCATAAATATTTCATTGCTATCACTATTAATAATATACAAGGTGACTGCTCTGAAAGGAACAGCTCCATCCAGGAAGCACCCGTGAGGACTGGCTTCCTCGGGTTCAGCTTGTGCAGGGCACCTTTGATACCAACATAAACGCAGTACCTGCCCACACCAGGAGCTCCCTGTTGGAGACTGGGAGTGCAGGATAGAGAAAGGGGATGAGTATGAACAACTCCAGAAACAGGATACTAAGTGCTACAATCTAGTTGTGTATAAAGTGATGCTTATTTTCTGGACCCAAGATGTAAGGAAGCGGTTCATTACAGAGAAGCCTTCTGTCAGGAAAACGAAAACAACAAAATCAAAACCAAACCAACCAGTCAAGTGTAGTGCGGGGCAGTAGGGAAGGTGTCGGGTGCGAGGCCAGAGAGACATGAGCTGAGTTCCAGTTCCAGCTCTAGCACCTACTGGCTGCATGGCCTGGAGTGAGCGGCTTCCCCTCTCCGTGCCTCAGTTTCCTTCTCTGTCACAGTCATCCCTGGGTAAGTGCTGATGAATTCTATTTCACTAAGTGGTGCCAGGAGAATCAGTTGATATTCATAACGAGGCTGCTGCCTGTGACTTTAGGCAGAACTGCTGACCTGGCAAATTAAGTCATAACCAAACGGCAAAGAAAAATGTGTCTTATGCGGCCAATTATGCAATAGATGGTTTGGGACATGGTTTGCTTAGTTAAATCTATGACCAATTGTGGATCTATCGCCACTTATGGTGCTACTCTAATTAAAGCTGGTTGTCAAAGTCAGGTGAGAGGGAGGTCACCGAGACATATATAGGTTGAGCCCCAGGGCTTGCTGATTGGACCTGGCCTGGACTCATGGCCCACTATATTCTAGCCATGTCTCTGAGGGCAAGTCACTGCTGCCCTCTGAGCTCCAGTATCCCCATCTGCAGAATGGAGAGGATTCCTGACCAGCTTCCTCACTTGACTGTGCCCCAAGGCAGCCCCTAGAAAGCTCTGAAGGTTGTCTAACTCATTTAGTCACCCAGCAAGGATTTATTGGGTACCCATTATGTGCCTGGTCCTGGGCACAGTGCTAAGTGCGGGGAATCATGCTGAGGAGAAGATGGATGGAGCTCTGGACCTCGTCGTGATGCCCTTGGTCCAGGGAGGAGGGAGACATTGCTCTGATTGGTTTAAAGGGAGGAAGGCTTTGGAGAAGTTGCAAGATAGGGTCATTCGACTTCATCTGAAGCTGAGATTTCCCTGCTCCTGAGAATAAGGGACAGTGAGCCAGTGGCACTGGAGCTGGGGCAGGAAGGGGGGTTCTCATGTGCAAAGGCCCTGTGGCAAGAGAATGCCTGGCTGAAGGGGGTGCTGTGTGTAGACCGCAAGCATGGCTTGGAGGCAGAGCCTATCAGCATATCCTCAGCGCCACACTACGGGGCTAGGGAGCTGTGGAAGTGGGAAGGAGCAGGCCCATGGGCTAGATTTTGTTTTCATAGTGTCCCTCTGACTGCCCTGTGGAGAGGGACTAGAGGGAGATTGGAGGGGAAGCAGAGGGCACAGCTGGGGCCTGTGTAGTTCCAGGCAATAGCTGATGGTGGCTCGTGATATGTGGGGGCGGCAGTGATCCAGTGCATGGTTCCAGGACACTTTTGGAGACACGGATGGCAGGGCCAGCAGAGGGGTCAGGCAGCCTGCAGAGGGTGTGGGTTTCCGGACAGAGTGCTGGGGTGGGAGAAGCTGGAGGTGGGGAGCCTGAGATTTGGCAGAGAAGATCCTGGGGCCAGGTCAGCAGTTCCAGGTTACAGCCAGTTTGAGGTGCCCTGGGACATCCAGGTGGACTCGGGAAGCAGGTTAAAGACACCGACTGTGCAACTTCGTCAGTGCCTCAGGCACAGATGAAATTTCGGAGTCATCAGTGAGCAGGTGGCATTTTAGGCCGTGGGCATGGAGGAAATCACTCCAGGAGAAGATGTGAAGGGAAGGGCAATGGTTCTAGGCCCAGCCCCGAAGCCGCTCCTTAGGAGCCGGGAGGAGGAGCAGGGACAGCTGAGGAGACAGAGAAGGAGAGGCAAGGGAGCGGGGTGCAGATGCCGGGAAAGCACACTGTAAGGAGAGTGGAACCTCCACCGGTCAAATGCTGCAGGGAGCTCGTGATGGACTGACTGACAGGCGCCTGCTGGATTTGGCAACGTGAGGTCGGTGGGTGGGGGCCTTTGGTGCGAGCTGCGTGTTGGGGTCAGGCTAAGCAGCTGATGGGAGGAGACAGAGAGGCAGGTGTGGGAGCCACATAGACTCCAGGGAAGGTGTCCTGACAAGTGAGTGAGGGCAGAACATTTCCTTTTTTAATTATTAAGCTTTAAGTTCTGGGGTACA
>PVKP010008186.1:0-73709 GCA_004027715.1 Plecturocebus donacophilus | reverse complement strand
ACATATAAATATATTATATAAATATATTATAAATGTATAATATATTTATATTACTAAATATAAAATAATATTTACTCAAGAATTGCTCATGATATCAAAACTGGAACTAAACAAAATGTTAATTAACAGTAGAATAAATGAATGTGCTCTGTGATATTTACACAAAGGGATACTCTATGACATAAATACACCATATAGTATCATGAATTAATCTAAAAAAATTTACACAGAGAGAAATAATCTTGTATTTAAAAAATAGACAGGCGGGGCACTGTGACTCACGCCTGTAATCCCAGCACTTTGGGAGGCCAAAGTGGGCAGATCATGAGGTCAGGAGATCAAGACCATCCTGGCCAACGTGGTGAAACCCCATCTCTACTAAACATACAAAAATTAGCTGGGCGTGGTGGCATGTGCCTGTAATCTCAGCTACTCTGGAGGCTGAGGCAGGAGAATCACTTGAACCAGGGAGTCAGAGGTTGCAGTGAGGCGAAAATGCACCACTGCTCCCCAGCCTGGATGACAGAGTGAGACTCTGTCTCAAAAAAAAGAAAAATAGACAAAGCAATTTTCAAGTATACAACATATTGTAATTAACTACTGTCAATACACGAATTATGCAAGATAATGCATATATTAATTAGCTTGACTTAACGATTCTACTACGTATACAGACATCAAAACATGTTGCTTTGTATACCACAAATGTATACAATTTTTGTTCTTCAATAAAATTGCTTAAAATACAAAGCTCAACTAGATAGATAAGTAAATAGCTAAAATCTACTTTTAGCTAGCTAGATAGATGGAAAGGCATATATATGTGGGTGGTAAAAACTATAAAGAAATACAAGGTGATGATTAACACTCAATTTAGCATATTGAAAGCACAGACTAAGAATATAATGACAAAAAGTAGGAGTTCACCAAATATTTTCCCTTTTTCTTCAGGTTGAGGCCAGACTATAACTCTAATGTTCAGAGGTAGTTCCTAGATACCCTTTTATACTTCTGTGTAATAGAATGTCTTTTGACACATAAAATCTATCGCAGGCCCACAACAGTGGCTCACATCTGTAATCCCAGCACTTTGAGAGACCAAGGCAGGCAGATCACGAGGTCAAGAGATCGAGATGATCCTGGCCAACGTGATGAAACAATGTCTCTACTAAAAAATACAAAAATTAGCTGGGCATACTGGTGTGTGCCTGTAATCTCAGCTCCTCAGGAGGCTGAGGCAGGAAAATAACTTGAACCAGGGAGCTGGAGGTTGTAGTGAGCCGAGAGTGCTCCACTGCACTCTAGCCTGGCAACAGAGAGAGACTCCATCTCAAAAACAAACAGACAAACAAATCTGTTGCACTGTGGTTCATGCACTTTCACTTCCCTTGTCGACCAGCCAAATGCAGGATGTTTACAGGGATATTCCAAGGCTGAAGCCCATGTGGAAAGAACCTTCTTTTCCAACAGACTCTGCACATAGATGAGTGGGATCTTGGGTATTGTGTTTAGCTTGTGTTGACTTACTCAGGAAAGAACTGTCTAAGTCCATGTATGTTGCTACAAAAAAATGTCCAGGATGGGTGATTTATAAAGAAGAGCGTCTTATTTGGCTTATGGTTCTGCAGGTGGTACAAGAAGCATGACACCAGCAATTGCTTCTGGTTAGGGTCTCTGACTGCTTTCACACAGAGCAGAAGGCCAAGGGAATCCAGCATGTGCAGAGATCAAATGGCAACAGAGAGATTGAGGCAAGTCCCAGGCTCTTGTTAACAATTGGTTCTCATGAGAACAAATAAAGAGAGAACTCAATCCTTACCAAGAGGGCAGGACAAAGACATTGATAAGAAATCTGCTTCCATGATCCAAACAGTGCCCATTAGGCCCCACCTCAGAACTACAGAAGAATGACATGAAAAGGGACATGTGTGGGGCTTCTGGGTCATGACAGTCATCCAATCTGGATCCTGAATGGTGATATTTAATGATTATTATCTGAAATATGTTTATTTTCTTTGTATACTTATATGTACTAAATTTAAATAAAAATATAAATTATAATATAGGATTTATCTAGTATCTATGCTTTGTATATATTACATAAAATTTTCTTTATTTTAATGTCTTTAATACAGTATCTTTAACTATTTTACACATATACAGTGTATAATAAAATATACATTGTTGTGTATAAAATGTTTTATATGAGGAATACTTGCTGAGAGAAACTCAAATTCTGTTATATAAGCCCTATACGAATCAGTGCACTTTATTTTTTTAATATTAGCAGTTCTATCTCCAATTTGCTTATGTGGCTATGTAAACACTAGGTAAGAGAAGGAAGAGTATAATAAAATAATTTTAGTAAAAACATGCCTTTGTTCTTTCTGTAAAAATTACAGACAAAATATTAGAAATGCACTGAGCTACTTTGTATAAAATAGTTTCATTCATTTTTAATAGTTTGCTCCTGTGGACTATTTGCTCATACTATCCTGTTGAAAATTACAATAGAAATATTAAAAGTTCTCAAAATATTTAAAGAAAACATGATTTTTGATAATTAAAACTATTATTTTCGCTCTTAACTTTTGCCTTAGAGAAAGAAACTGTTTTTGTTGTTGATTTTTTTTTCTTCTGTTATTTTCTTTTTATTGGAACATTTAATTTGCCATTATATCATTTGGCTTCACTTGATATGAATACAGAATTTATATATTTTCTGCTTCTGTTCTTTCGTTGCTATCTAGAAAAAACATAATATATGTATTACATAAAATTTCACAAGATAAATATGGATATTTGTTTTGAAAATACATGTCAGTACTAGTTCCGCACTATTTTTATCTTCAGATAGAATTATCTTCAGTTCAGAATTCTAATATATTTTATATGATCATCAAAATAAAAATGTTAAATCAAAATCTCCCCTATTTTCTCAGAAAAAGATGCCTAGATATGTGGCCAGAGATCACGGAATGTACAGCATTGCAACGGTTGCAATAAAGACTGAAGGCAGGAAATTACTTTAACAAGAGGCAGAGATCACCAAACATTAGCAATAGGAGGAAGCCTCTACTTCTCCCATCCCAAATCTTGTGCAAGTATTTCTTGTGGATCAGATCCACCCAGAAGCTTGTATACATGGTATTCCATAGTGGAACCTGCTGGACAGCCTCCTTGCAACATATAATGACTCAGCAGGGAAAGGTGTGGAAAAGATTAAAAAGAGGCAGAAACTTCACAATGAGGAAACCCTTTTGAAGCTAAGTACATGTATGTTTTTCCACTCTTTTTCTTATTTTGTTTCAGCTAGGTTCAAGTTCTTGTCCCACGACCAAGAATAATAAGGCACACAGACACTGAAGAGTGCGTAAGGCAGAGTAGGATTTATTAAGCCACAGAAAAGCTCTCAACAGCAAGAGGCAACCCAAGAATGGATTATTAGAAATGGAACTCACTTCTGGGTCTTTTACTTGGCAGAAGAAAGGAAGTCTTCTGTGGGTTCCACCCAAATAGGAGGGTAAAGTTTCCCTCTGTGGGTGTTCCATGCTTGGGGTTGGCTAGAGTGATTCCACCTTAGTTATTACCCATGAATGCCTAAGCAAAACCTACGGGGTGGGGCTGAAACCACAATGCTAATGTCGTGATGATGATATTATAATCAGCTGGGTTAAGTTAAGGACACTTAAATTGATTTATTGCATCTGTGCCTAAGTTGGGACAATCCTTTCTGAGCAAACATCCTGGCATAAGAGAAAGTTCTTAACCACATTTCTTCCCACTATTTGCAGGGGTAGTACAGGTGCAGTCCTGCGGGTGTTTTTCCTCTCCTGAGATTCTCCCTCTCTATCTGCCAAGTTAGCCTCTAACTGTCTCCTCTCTTACATATAGTTAAAAATGTAGGTACAACCCCCCTCAAATCATGGCCATTTTATGTTTCTTAAAACATGGCCATACAAGTACTAAATGTTATTCTAATGCTGTTTGCTCCTTCCAATTTTTTAAGAGCTTATGTCACACGTGGGCTGCTTTCTGCTTACATAACTTTATTTTCTGTATTTATTAATACATCAAAATGAAGGGTCTCCTTGATGAGACTGCATATCTCAGTAACAGTCACATATAACTAACCCAATAGAAGACTGGCCTCAGAACCTGCTAAACTGGCTCCTGTATTCTAAAAACTTCCCAGTTATTAACACCATTCCTTCCTGTATTTCTGAGGATAAGCTTTTTAGAAATAATTGACACCAGAGTTGGATGAAGAATGTTGCAGGAGAATCGACTTTGGCTTCACTTGTATAGCAAGAAACCTTCAGGAATATCCCAGTATTGTTTCCAGATGCAAGTACATCATGAGGCCACAGGCATACAGTTTCTTAGAAGAGCTTGGAAGTCCACAAGAATAATAAAATCTCCATAAAACTGGTCAATTCAATTTACTAAATCTTCCTTTCCCAACGGTCTATGACTCTGTTAGGAAACAAACTCTATTTAATCTCCATATTGGTGTAATCATTTTCATAGGTTTTATCTTCTTGAATTGTACCTTTTGACATATTTCCATCCGTCATGTATCAATTCTCTCTGTGAAAACCACAAGTTCATTTATTTAAGTGAACAGATATGCCCCTTTTATATGTATGGCTTTTCCCCCCTACAACTCTCTTATCTTCTTTAGCTATATATGCTAATCCAATATCATATAATTTTCTGTACATCCCATTTGTCCACTAATTTGTTGTGTCTTTCTTAATATATCAAATATACTTTTCTAGAGCTCCATTTTTAAAAAATTATCTATTAATAATCATTTGATGTACATTATTTCTAGATTTAAATATTTCATGTGATTTATTTTTGATAACCTAAATTTTATAAATGTTTTCTTCATAGTTTTTATAAACTACATGTACATAGAAAGAATAAGTCCTAATTAATTTTCTTAGTTGATTTTGATTGATTTTTTCATTTCCTTATGCATAATTAGGTACACTTTATTGATCATTACTGTCACACAGCCAGTCAGTTTAGTTGACACTGTATTTCTTTGCAAATTATTAGAGCAGAGTATTATTTCTATTTAAAGATATTTCTATATTGATATTCTTGATTTTAAAAATCCAGCATCTTTACCTGCCATTCATTGAATTTTCTGTGCTTTCTTTATGGTTCATTGTTCTATGCTTGGCATTGTTTGGTGTACTCCTGGACCTTTCTCTCATACTGTCTGTCTTATTCTTCCTGCCTTTGTAGGAAGACGAATTAAACCTAACAAACAGACCTCTATACATCAGTAATAAATAATTTCAGTACTTATCATTCCAATATACTTCATCTCTCATTTAAATGGAAGAGCATTTGTTACTCTTCATTTATTATATGTTACTTATTTCACCCTTTCTTCAAATGAAAGTTTCTACCTAAGTTTGTTCAGATCAACCTAAAAACTAATAAAATCAAATGTCAGCCATCATCTTCACAATTATTTTATCCCTTTTTGACTTGCCCAACTGCTGCTAATTAATTTTAAAATGTCTGAAATAAGGTGAAGTAAGACAGTCTCCCACTTAAGACAGTGCACAAAGAGCAACAGCTTCTCTATTATGTAAGTTTTCTTCTAATACCCCTTTAAAAATACTTTGTATTTTTAATTATATTGTAGGGAATATTATGTATGCATATACATATACACACTCACACACACAGAGTATATCTACAGGTAGCACAACCATTATTAAAGCTTTACCCTCCATTTCTTCTCCTTTTAATTTCTTCTTCATTGCTTCTCCTATGTTTTCTTTATTCTATGCTCATTATTATACTATACCGCAAATGGGCTATTTGTCCTATAAAGTCTTTGGCTCTAAAGCCTTCTTTACAACAATAATTAACATGCATTGAATAACTAAAAAGATTTAAAAGCTTTCCTTCTTATGATTATTTTTATTATAGTTACACTTTTTTCTTATTTACATTATTTTTTTTAATCAGGCATTTCCCTCTGCCATATTCCCAAATACTGAGCAATTAGTTCAATCTTCCCTGCAGCAAAGTTCTCTTTTATCATTTTTCGAGAATTTCTGAATAAGTGATTTTTAAAACATTTCTATTTCTGTTTTGAATAGATATATAAATTCAAAATCTGTGTACATTCATAGGTATCTATAAACACACTTATGTATATATGCATGTATTTATACATATATACATAAGTACATTTTATATCTGTATAAATTGTGAAATGAATAAATAATGAAAAGTATTTTCTCATTCTTTCCATAGAGACCTCTAGATCATCTTTTCAGATCTTTTTTTAATTTCTTGAATAACTTTCTAAGATAATTTTATATAATCAAATAATGACAGTATTTTAAACAAAGCATATGGCAACATACTAGATTATCATAGTTGGTAGAATAATGATACCTCAAAGATGTCCACATCCTAGTCCTTGGAACCTTCCAATATAAGAGATTAGAAGATGGAATTAATGTTACCGATTTACTAATGTGGATGTTGTCCTGGCTTATCTGGGTAGGCTCACTGCAATCCCACGGGCACTTAAAAGTGCAACAAGAAGATAGAGAGCCAGAAATAATGCTTTGGGGACAAAAGACAGATGATTTGATCTAAAAAATGCAAAGTGAGGATGCCAGTTATAGTTGGAGGCCCTAAAGATAAAGTTGGCCATGAACCCAGAAATGGAAAGGCCTTTAGAACCTGGGATTGGCCTTCGGCTAATAACTTGCAAGGAGCCTCAGTTATATAGCCTCAAACTACAAGCTGAATTTTACTAACGACCTGTATGAGCAGAGGAAACATATTCTCCCCTACAGTTTCCAGAAACATGGCCCTGTAACAATTTAATTATGCTCTTTTGAGACTCTAAGCAAAGACCCAACCAAGCTGCCCTACCTTTGATATTAACCTAACCAAATCAAACAAAACATAAAACTGTGTGATTATTTCATATTATATACCAGTATTAAAACATCTCATGTGCCCTATAGACATACACATCTACTATGTACCCACAAAAATTAAAAAAACAAACAAACTATGATATAGCAAATCTGTGTTGTTTTAAGCCAGTAAGTTTGTGATAATTTGGTATAGCAGCAATGGAAAACTAATACAACTACCATGCTTTTCCACTCACAATATCTCTAATCTTTCTACATCTACATGCATAAAGGTACTCTAAATTTTTAAATAAAGAATTCTAGTGTTTGTCAACACACCACAGTATATTTAAACAGGTTCCTGATGGTTGGCATTCTGGTTTTTCAAATATTTTGCTATTGACACAACCAGGTGGAATGGTGTCCTTGGAGAAACTCTGACCAGCCTGCTCACTGAGGTGGAGCCTCAGGAAGTCCAGGACATTTGCAGCTGGGAAGAGCCTGGCCTTTCCTCTTCCTGTTTGGAAACTGAAATTGAAGCTGCAGGCAGGAAGTACCCTAACAAAGGACTCTGGCCTAGGGAGAGTCCCTGTTTTCCACTTTTCTTCCTTTTCACCCAATAAAACCCTATCTTACTCTCCATTCAAATTGTCTACAGGCCTGAATCTTCACGGTTGTGGGACAAAAAACCCATCTTTAGCTGAACTAAGGAATAGTCCTGCAGCACAATGACAAATATAATTAAAATATTTTACATATATCATTCTGAAAATTGTAAATATGAAGTCCTGGTTCTGGTGTCTTTTTAAAATTTTCATGAATATTTTAAATTAACTTCCATTAAAGTTTTAACAATTCATACTCATTAAATAATTTACGGCTGCACTTCTCTGTCTAAACTTGTGATCATAAGTAGGTTCTCAAATTTCATGATGGTTGTTAAACTGTTTAATTAAAAGTAGTTTTAATTTTAAATATATGAGATTAGAAAGTGTCAGAGGAGATTTCTCTTTAAATTAGGTGCTCAGAAACTCATATACACAAACACATATACATACATAGTCATATATTCCTGTCAGTTAATTGACAAGAATATCCTGTGAGGAATGCATTGTTAGGTGACTTCCTCATTGTGTGAACATGCCAGAATGTGTTTACAGAAACCTTCATGGTCTCGCCTACTGTACACTTAGGCAATATTGTATAGCCTAATGCTCCTAGGCTATACAACATGTTACTGTGCTGAATATTGTAAGCAATTGTAACACAATGGGTATTTGCACCTATAAATATATTTAAACATAGAAAATATGATATTTTACTCTTATGATCCCACCATCACATACGTAACTCATCTTTAACCAAAATGTCATGTGGCATGACCATATACACATAAATACACACACTAGGAGTGCCTTATCATCTACATTCATTATGTAATTGACTTTTATATTTTTTGTTCCATTAGGAATTTATTCCAGTGTAACATACAATATAGTAGATGTGAATTTGTTTTGTTATATATGATACTCCAGTTGTGCCAACATCATTTATTGAATAATGCATTTATTCCCACTAATTTAAAATATCACTATTGTAGTATACTAAATCTGCTGTATATTTTAGCTGTATGTTTAGATTTTCTAATTTATTACACTAATCTTTTCATTTATGCCTCAGTAGTCCACTGCTTCAATTATTACATTTATTATTGCTTAATTTCTGCTAAGATTCACCTTCATTTCAATTCTTTTTCTCAGAATATCCTTGGTAACGTACTTTTGCTTAAGTCCTTTCAAGTAAGCTTAAGTAGCCTCTCACTTGCCCCTAAATTTCCTTCTAGTTGCTTTGAAATCCAGAGAAATTTATAGTTTAACTTATAGGAATTGATCTCTATACATTTACATAGATTTGTATTATAATGTCCTCCTCCTTGTTTATCTTTTCGGTCCATGTCTGTACTGAAGGGTTTAAGTTTTCAGTAACTCCTTTTAAACATCTGTCTCTTACCTTTTTGATCGTCAGTGCCCTAGCTCTTTCTAGTTGGTCTTTTTTATTTACATTATTTCTCTGAACCGCATTACCATTCTTATTAGAATTTACATTTCACTGGTAGTTAAATTTCTAAATTGTTTCTCTGCATTTTCCTTTGGAATATTTCTTCCCCTCTTTCTCTTTTGTTGTTTCCAACTATAGTGGTCCCTGCTGAATTTTATCTATGCCTTATCTCTTATCTATCTTTATAAGGTGGCTATCAAATTATATTATTTCTTTATTTTTGTACCAAAACCACAAATTATGTTTTACTATAATATTTTCATAGAGTATAATTATATCACTTTTAGATGTTTGCTTGTTGGTTTATATATTCATTTTGATTTAATTTGTACAGGCCACTTAACTTCTGGCTATACTGGTTTTCACACAAAAATACATATAAATCATATTTTCACTTTGTATGGAACATACTAATTTTATTTTATAGATTTTTATAGTCATATTAATTTTCCTCCACATCTAAGATATGTACTTGACTTAACATTGCATTGAAAATTTTTTCCAGTTGCAGTCAGAGAACTATGTTTTTTTAAATGAAGTTTTATGGTCCATTTCTCTTCAGATGTAAACCACGCAATGTTGTTAGTTAACTTCATTTCTTCATTCAACAATTTCAACTCATGCATTTCTCAATACATTTCACAAATCAAATGCTTTTTGTAGAAATGTTAAAATATTTTAATAACTTCTGAACTAAATGCTAAAGAGAATATATGTAATTAATATGTATCATACTTATAAATTAATATAATATGTTTATATATGTTAATTTATAGATGGATGAACAGAGGAAGTGAGCTTTAGTTTGCTTAGTTAAGTTGTTATAATACCATCTCTGTATATTCATCATTTTTATTATGGTTCTGTTTCTCATATTATAGTTTCAAAAATAAATTCATATCCTCACTCATTTTATATCAGATTTAAACACATAAACATGTTCACTCAAAAACTTTCAATTGAGCTGCAGACCCTTCAATAAGTGCTGTTGAACAAAACAGAAAAAAATCCCTAATATCATGGAACTTATATCCTAAGATTATATAAAAGATACAAATATCTATTGAACATGTTAGTGATGTATGCTACAAAGGATAATGGGTGTAGAAATAGAGGGCCTAAGTGAGAGTGCTGCCTTACATAAGGTAGTTGAGGGGGAAATTCATGTTAACATGATTTTGGAGCCATGAATCTGAAGAAACTGAATGATGAACCATGTGATTATCCAAAGAAAAGCATTCCATAAAAGAGAAATGTCTTAAGATTTCTGAAGTAGGAGTGTTCTGCCTTTTCAAAGGAACTACAAGAGACTCAATAAGGTTGGAGTTTTAGCAGAAAAGAAAAAGTGTTGGAAAAATATTTTAGGAGATTTTGATATAATACACAGGTAACTAAACTTAACTCTATGAATTTTAATAACTGCAAATATAATCATTGAATTTATCCTACTTAAATTTGTCAGTCTATTTGTAATAGATGCTATTCTCCTATTTCAAATAAATGTTTGAAACTGTATCTCAGGAAGGTATTCCAATTCTCTTTCCAAAATGTTATTCTTCTGTAGACAGTGTAGTTAAAAAGTCAATTCCAACTTTTCCTTTTCTATTTGACATCTTCTTTTTCATGTATGACCACACTCTAACCCAGTTATTTGTTATTCCTTGTCTTCCAATTTCACTTTATGAGAAAACAGCCATAATTACAATTATTGAATAAATTAAGGCTTTGAAATAATATCTTTATTCAACATGTTGCTATTACCCTGTTATAATTTATCTTGCAATTGTTTCTGTTTTGTCTCTGTACTTTTTTCTCTGAAGCTTCAGCTTACATTATGCTCTTGTTGTATTTTCCCTCTCTGTTCTCCTGTTTTTACTAGACCACGGCCTTCAACATAGCAAGGCATGGTTGTACATTTGGAAGCATTCTGTTCACTCACACATGAAACTCATTTGGTGCAATCAACAATAGTTTGTTGTGTAACATCTTAAAACAGTTCAAACCAATATTTCACCTTTATAGTAGCTTTAAGAGATCTAGTGTTACTCATATTTTTAAAAAGTGCATTTTAGAGAGAGATTCAAGATGGCCGATTAGCAACAGCTCAGGAATGTAGCTCCTAGTGAAAGCACAGAGAACGAGTGGACGCCGCACTTTCCGATGAATTTTTGTTGCCCACAGACCGGGAGATTCCCGGCAGAGGAGCCACACGGGTTGCCGGCGCGACTCTTTTGGCTGGCGCGGCTGTTTTGCCGGCGCCCCAGCGCGGCGCTTCCCAGTGCGGAGTATACAGGACGGACGGGCTCGGCTGGCCCCATCCCCACAAGGAAAACAGCAATTGGAAGCGCTGAGGACTGAGAGTTTCACAGCAAGCACAGCGAACCCGGGAAGGTCCGGCTCTGTGGGGAACGGGCGTCTGCCAAAGGAAAACTAAGAAACAAAAAACTTCATCACCGGGCGGAGAGAGATCCAAGATGGCCACATAGCAGCAGCTCAGGATTGTAGCTCCCAGTGAAAGCGCAGAGAGTGAGTGGATGCCGCAATTGCAGACGAATTTTTGATGCCCACAGACTGGGAGATTCCCGGCGAAGGAGCCACACGGGTCACCAGCGCGACTCTTTTGGCCAGCGCAGCGCTTCTCAGTGCGGAGTGTACGGGACTGGGTGCCCAAAGGCTCCGCTGGTCCCATCCCCACAAGGAGAAGAGCAATTGGAAGTGCTGAGGGGAGAGCGAGCACAGCTGAACCTGGGAAAGCCCAGCTCTGTGGGGAAGGGGCACCCCCCGAAGGAAAACTAAGAAACAGAAAAAACTTCATCACCAACAAGCCGGACGTCCACTCAGAGACTCAATCTGAAAGTCGGCAATTACAAAGACGACAGGTGGATAAATCCACAAAAATGAGAAGAAACCAGTGCAAAAAGGCTGAGAACACCCGAAATCAGAATGCCTCTCCTCCTACTGGGGATCGCAGCTCCCCATCAGCAAGAGAACAAGGCTTGACAGAGGATGAGTGTGATGAACTCACAGAATCAGGCTTCAGAAGGTGGATAATAAGAATCTTCTGTGAGCTAAAAGAACATGTTCTAACCCAATGCAAAGAAACTAAGAACCTTGAAAGAAGATTTAACGAAATGCTAATGAGAATGGACAACTTAGAGAAGAATATAAGTGAATTGATGGAGCTGAAAAACAACACGAGAACTTTGTGAAGCATGCACAAGTTTCAACAGCTGAATTGACCAAGCAGAAGAAAGGATATCAGAGGTCGAAGATCAATTCAATGAAATAAAACGGGAAGGCAAGATGACAGAAAAAAGGGGAAAAAGGAATGAACAAAGTCTCCAAGAAATATGGGACTATGTGAAAAGACCTAACCTACGTTTGATTGGTGTACCTGAATGTGACGAAGAGAATGAATCCAATCTGGAAAATACTCTTCAGGATATTATCCAGGAAAACTTCCCCAACCTAGAAAGGCAGGCCAATATTCAAGTCCAGGAAATACAGAGAACACCACAAAGATATTCCTCAAGAAGAGCAACCCCAAGGCACATCATCGTCAGATTCACCAGGGTTGAAATGAAAGAGAAAATGCTAAGGGCAGCCAGAGAGAAGGGTCGGGTTACCCACAAAGGAAAGCCCATCAGACTCACAGCAGATCTCTCAGCAGAAACCTTACAAGCCAGAAGAGAGTGGGGGCCAACATTCAACATCCTTAAAGAAAAGAACTTTCAACCTAGAATTTCATATCCGGCCAAACTAAGCTTCATAAGTGAAGGAAAAATAAAATTTTTTGCGAACAAACAAGTACTCAGAGATTTCATCACCACCAGGCCTGCTTTACAAGAGCTTCTGAAAGAAGCGCTACACATGGACGGGAACAACCAGTATCACCCATTCCAAAAACATACCAAAAGGTAAAGAGCATAACCATAATGAAGAATCTACATCAACTAATGGGCAAAACAGCCAGCTAGCATTACCAGAAGCTGCGATTTTCGTCTCTGATAAAACAGACTTTAAAACAACAAAGACCATAAGAAACAAAGAGGGACATTACATGGTGGTGAAAAGATCAATGCAATAAGAAGCACTAACGATCCTAAATATATACGCACCCATTACAGGAGCACCCAGATACATAGGGCAAGTTCTTAATGACTTACAAAGAGACTTAGATTCCCACACAATAATAGTGGGAGACTTTAACATTACACTGTCAATATTACACAGATCAACGAGATAGAAAATCAACAAGGATATCCAGGACTTGAACTCAGACCTGGAACAACTAGACTTAACAAATATTTACAGAACTCTCCTCCCCTAAATCCACAAAACATATGTTTTTCTCAATATCACATTATACCTATTTTAAAAGTGACCACATAACTGGAAATAAATCACTCCTCAGCAATTGCATAGCATTTCACAGGTTTAAATAAAATATTGGTTGGCTGCTTATTTGTTATTTTCATCCCCTATTCCTTCCTGTCTTCATTGTTAAGCACAATTATTGGCATAAAAGAGGTTTTTAATACCCATTTTTAGACTGTATTCTAGCCTGGGCAATAAAACAAGAATCGCGTTCTCTCTCCCTCTTTCTCTTCCTCTTTCATTCTTTCTTTCTTTCTTTCTTTAACTGTTTCTTTCTTTCTTTCTTTCTCCTTTTCTCTCTTTATCTAAAAAAAAAAAAGTGAATTTTAAATTTGTTCTGCACTGAATTACTAATATTTTATTTCCAAACCAAGTATTTTTTCTAGTACCTATTGCTGCCATTTTATGAGAGATTATCTATTCTTATTGTACTCATAGAGTAATTTAAAGAGCATAGAGATTATAATATCTGCTTGTAAAACATTTCCAAAAATTAAACACTTATATATAACTGTTAATTTTTAAAAATTTTTTATTTTTTGAGATGGAGTTTCCCTCTGTTACCCAAGCTGGAATGCAGTGGCACAACCTCAGCTCACTGCAACCTCCACCTCCAGGGTTCAAGCGATTCTCCTGCCTCAGTCTCCAGAGTAGCTGAGATTACAGGCATGCACCACCACTCCTGGCTAATTTTTTGTATTTTTAGTAGAAACTGGGTTTAATCATGTTGGCCAGGCTGGTCTCAATCTCCTGACCTCGTGATCTGCCTCCTGAAGTGCTGAGATAATAGGCCCGAGACACCACACCCAGCTTATAACTATTAATTTTTTAATGTTCTTTTGCATTTTGTTACTGTCTTCATGTTTACTATATCCTTTGGCACTGGATCAAATGGTCACATTTTTACCATGTAATATACTTTAATAATATTTACTAGTGATTCTGTATTTAACATATGTTAAAACATTTGTGCTGATATAAGATTTTGCATATCTTGAAGTATCATGCTACTTTGTCAATAGATATATTTTAATATCAATAAATGCAAATAAAGCAAACGGCTGTGCCTGATGGTGCATGCCTGTAATCCCAGCACTTTGAGAGGCTGAGATGGGTGGATCACCAGGTGAAGAGATTGAGACCATCCTGGCCAACATGGTGAAACCCTGTCTACACTAAAAATACAAATGCATAGCTTGGAGTGATGGCACATACCTGTACTACTCAGGAGGCTACTCAGGAGGCTGAGGCAGGAGAATCACTGGAACTTGGGAGATGGAGGTTGCAGTGAGCTGACATAGTGCCACTGCACTCCAGCCTGGTGATAGAGTGAGACTCCATCTGAATAAATAAATAAAAATAAAAAATAAATAAAATAAAAATAGAAAAAAAAGCAAACATGCATTTACCTAATATATAGCTTCAATAGAAAACAAATATTTTATAATGTTTCTGGGATGACAAAAGTTCTATTAACAATACCATGCCGATAATGTTTTAATAAACGTATTTTTAGTTAATATACATTTTGGCAAGTAGTTTACTTTCCAACTACAGTTCATGAAAAATAGTTAATATCTTTTTTTGCGAACATTCGTGAGAAAAATATTACTACACCCAAACTTGTCCAAGATATATTAAACTTAAGAAAACATTATGTGAAAGATAGTTATAACTTTTCTTTTTGTTTTTACTTGTAGGAAATTCTGATTTCAAAGTGGTGCTTAAACAGATATCTTAAAGACTATCCCACAGGTGTATGTGCATTTATCAAAGTATAAAATAGATGTGTATGAATATTGCCTATGAGTATATTTCCTTAAAGGTCATCATAATATTCAAATGGAATATGTCAACAGAATTTCCCCATTTTATAATGACAGCACCATCTTACAATAACTTCACAAATAAGAAATTAAACAAAAGGGTGTTTTCTCTCAATAGGTTTTTTCTTATTCTTACTTAAATAGACCATGAGTAATTGTGTCAATTACATTGTTTTTAATATTTGCTAGTTTCAAAATTAAAGTTCAGTTGTATAAAACTAAATAAGAGAACAGGCTTTGTTCTTATTAGAATATTGGCTCACATATTTCTAATAAAGAATAGAGATTCCCATGGCTCAATCTCAGTGTGAATTTGCATATAATGAAGCAAAGTCTAATAACAAGGAGTAAAAATAATAATCACAACTTATTTCAAAGTTTTACTGTCATTCTTAAGACAGTTCAGCACAATCCAATTCTTAATGTCTATTAATATTTTTCAAATACCCATTTTGACCATCACAGTAATCTTGCACCTTACTGTTGCTCTTAAATTTTTTCCTCTCCAAGAATCTAAACTTTTTCACTAGGCTTGTGTTTATGGTTTTGTCATCATTATTGTTGTTTTTTTCTTCTCATTTATTTCTTTGTAGTCTCTTGCAGATCTTTGTGTTGTTTAACTTATATTTTCTTTGGAAATCTTCATCAATCTCCTACTACTTTATCACATCCACCTCCATATTAATTTAATTTGCAATCATAAATCTGAAGCTTTGTTAACTATCACATGTAGTTTGCTGGCAGAAAGAAGAGGAAAAGTGAAAAAAGAGAAAATGACGTATATATATAAAATATATAAAATGTATTTTTAAAATACTGAATTATAGATATAATCATTTTATATCTTACAAAAAGTTGGAATTACAAAAAGTTTGCTTATATGTATATTGTGTATATTTCAATAGTCACCTCTTATCCATGCAGGATACATTCCAAGGCCCTCAGTGGATGCTTGAAACCATGAATAGTATCAAACTCTATATACATACCCCAAATGCAGATATGCATATCTATGTGTTTTCTCTATATGTGCATGCTTATGATAAACACACACTCTCTCTCTCCCAAAATATCTTATGTAATGTTCTATTCCTTTCGCCTTTCTCCCCTTCTTTTTCTTTGGCATAACTGAATTGTTGGCATCACTATTCTTGTGCTTTGGAATCATAATTAAGCAAATAAGGATTACCTGAATACAAGTACTGGGATACTATCAGTTGATGTAATAACCAAAGTGTCTACTAAGTGATTAACAGTTGGCTTACACAGCATGGATATGCTGAATAAAGAGATTATTTACATCTCAGGTGGGATGGAGCTGGACAGAGAAGTGCTAGATTTTAACACACTACTTAGATTGGTCTGTGATTTAAAATTTACGTATTATTTCTGGAATTTTCTATATAATATTTTCAGATCTTAAAACTGTCAATATGGGCATGGGCATTGTGTATATACACACACACATACCCTCAGCTGTTATTCTTTAAAAAACTCTCCAAAACAAGAATAGAAACAACAAAATCCATGTTTGTACAGACACTGGAGGTTTAGTTATACAGTTTTCAGACAGTAAAAAAAGAAAAACAAAAAAAATATATGGTTTGACATTCACATTTATTTCCTATGAAAGAATCATCCTTTTAAGAACAAAACTTATATCTTTAAAACATGTTATATATCACTATCTACTAAAATCTTGACAAAATTGCTCCTTTCACTGATTATTCCATATTAACCCAAAAACTCCTTCTCACAAGGCCTTAACACAATGTTTCTGGGCCGTCCCATTAGTTCTATCTGCAAAAATATGCAAAATAGTAAGGAAGAAACATTTCCTTAAATGTTTTCCCAAATACCTTCCTTGTGAGGAATAAAATTTACCATGTATACTTTGGTTTCATTTGACATGCTGAGGCACCAAATGGTAAGACAATATGTGCATGAGGTATGGATTCTTTGTGATCAGGCAGTAAAACATGGGTTATTATGTTTATGACTTTGTAAAAATAGTATTTTATGCCATTGCAAATCTCCAGGTAAGTTTGTAAGACTCTGATTGGAGCCATCTTTTGAATAAATGCTAATTATTAGTGATGTATTATTGCTCCTGTGCAACTTTTCAGTTCTACTTACAAGCATATTTACATTTACTTAACCCATACAATCAGAATATTTTTTCCTCAGAAGAAGGAAATTATTTTGACATTCTAATTATTTCTTTCACACGTGGACATGGCAATTCTAAACGACCTTCATTATCTCTAAATTTTTAAACTATGAAGCATCAGAAAATGTTACGATATGGACTGGTGAAAGGCTGAAGCAGAGGCCACCAGGGACCTCCTGGGAAGAGGCTTATGGAGAAGCAAGCAGGGCCAGCTCCTCCCTGGAGATCTTGTGCTCCATCTGCACTTCAGAAGTTCAACTGAGTACAAGGCACTTTGCTGGGAATAATACCATTAGAGAAAGAAAATGACAAAAAAAAATGCATTGGCACACTAATTTAAGGTATTTGATTCTTAACTGGAAATAAACATAGATTTGACAAATATTTATTTTTCTCCAAAATATATTTACTATGCCTCTAAATTGTGGATTTATAAATACAAACATTAAATATTAAATACTGTACTAAATTGTGTATAATACAACTACATGTGTGAGTATGTGTATATACATATATACGTTATACATCACACAAGCACACAGCATATCATATTTCATGACACTGGATGTTTTCTAATATTAATGATAGTAAGTTACATTAATGTAACCAGACTAAACAGATACTTCCGTGATGACCAGCATTAGCCAGCAAGAACTCTATTATTTGACATTTAGTTACTATAGGAGGGAGGAGGAAATGTGGTCTTCAATTAATAACTTTACATTTATAATGCTTGCCAGAATCAATCATTACAATAGGAATTTGATTCAGTCAGGGTTTAATCACAGAACCACTATGAGTTACGGAATAAGGTAAAGTTGGTAGAGAGATCAAAAACAGGGATTGTAATATCAGAAGAATCACGAAACAATCCATCTGAGAATGCCAAAACAGCCTGCTGCTAAAGTGAGACAAGAAAGTGGTAGCCAGTGACATTTATAGGAAACTATTGTCTGGTTGTCCTAATATTAATTGATGGACCTTGGGCTCTGTTTCTTAGTGAGGCTCATAGCTGGGAAATAAAGAAGTGAACATGAGATAGAAAGTGACGCCAAGCTGGAACCCACTAGAATGTCTGCAACTGTGTAACAACCATCAGCAAGTGATAATTGCCTCTATGCTTCCCAATCTTAAATCTCACACATTTCTGTTCCAGCCAAACCTACCTGGCAGCATATAAGGAAAGAAATTGGGAGTATTTGGAGTTTCACCTTAACTAAGGCCTGAAATGTTACAGTATATATAGTTACAGCCTACCCCTTGTCAACTTGGCCTCTTTGCATACACCTTTAAATCGCATTTAATTTCCAACTAAAAACAACGATAAAATCAGGCCAGCTGCTTCAGGATGGACTGTGTTACTAAGATGATTGTAGTACCTTACTTACTATTATTAAGTGAATCCCCTGTCAGAAGACTTCTGTGTGGAACAACATGGTGAGTAAGATATTCTGTAAGCCCATTGATGGTGTTACAGCAGAAATATAGAGACTAGGAAAGCAAATCCATATCCACATGGCTTATTTAATGCTAACAAATTGTAACCCCTTCGATGATGGCTGAGCTGGTTCTGTGGGTGAATGGTGCTAAAACACGTTCTTGGCATTGGAATCCACTGTTGGTAGGTTTGACATTTAGCAGTGGCTGTAACCAGATCACCCTGGTAAGTTAAGTTCATGTTACTAAGCCCAGACTTAAACTTTATTCCTGCCATCATGGCCAGTTTGTTTATTAGTCTACTGGGCAAGAACAGAGATGGCTAACACCTCAAGAACAGGTCACCTAATTATTGAGATTTTACTCTGCTCAAGCTGCTTTTTTTGGGTGAATATTCATGCAGATCACAGGTATCTTCACATTTTATACTCGTTTGAAATCTATCTACCTATTTATCTACCTTTCACAGATATCCTTATGTATAATTTTCTTTCTTTTTTTGCTGTTGTTTTGCTTTGAGGCAGTCTCGCTCTATCTCCCTGGCTGGAGTGCAGTGGTGCGATCTCAGCTCGCTGCAACACCTGCCTTCTGGGTTCAAGCGATTCTCATGCCTCAGCCTCCCGAATAGCTGGTATTACAGGCACCTGCCACCATGCTCAGCTATTGTTTGTATTTCTCTTACTAGAGACAGGGTTTCACCATGTTGACCAGACTAGTCTTAAACTCCTGACCTCAAGTGATCCACCTGCCTCGGCTTCTCAAAGTGCTGGAATTACAGGAGTGAGCCATCGTGCCCGGCCAATTCCCTAATTGCGTGTGTATATGTGTGTTTCAAGTCTCTGTCCCTGATCAAACAGTGCTAGAATTAGCCAGTGATTCAGTGCCCATGAAGAACTTTGCTCTGTATTTTTGGCTATTTTCTTCCTTGCAAAAGCAAAAACAAAAATAAAATGATAGCAATAAAAATAGGCATATACTGTTTAAAATTCTACCCACCAACAATATTTTATTTCACCAGTGTTTTGTAGACTCATACCTAAATATGGAAATGGCACTGAACTAGGAACTTTCATGTGATTGCAGTGTGCTATAAACTAAGTCTTTTTTTCTTCTTCTTCCTCATTCAGCTGGTCATTGCAAATCCTCCATGAGGTCAGAGATTCAGGTTGACAGGGAGAGTAGACGATGTGGCCCTTCCTTAAAAACTGCACTTTGGGCTTTCTCATGCCCATATATATATATATATATATATGCCTGTATATACATATATTCTTATATGAGTTTTTAGCCAAATAAACTTTAATTTGTGTTAATTTTGCCTAAATGTTTTATTTGAAATGACCTATATTTATTTTATAATAATTTAATTAGTTTGAATTATATAACCATATTACAATGAGTAAATATATTAATACATCTTAGTTTGAATTATATAACCATATTACAATGAGTAAATATATTAATACATCCATGTTTATATATTCATAAAAATATATGTGTTTTCTAGAAAGTAATTGGATTTCCATGTATTTCTGTCAATAAAACAATAAACTGATTTTTGTTGTCCTACACCAACCTTCTTTTGCTTGTTATAAAATATAATTTTTGTTTGTTTTTAAACTCAAGAAGAAATCGGTTTTTATTTGTAAAGTTAGTGGCTTTTTAATTAGTAACTCAAATGTTGAACAACAGCTTTCATTGACAGAATTGGTCAAGATATTGGCTCAACTATTTTAACATCACTGGAAGTTATGGGAATCTAAGAACCTATATAACTTGAATTCATCAGAATGGTGCTCTTGATTCCTTCATGTTCCCATTGTGGGTTCAAAAAATTCTTATTGCCATATCTAAATGTTCAGTTGAACATGCCTCTGAAATTCCATCACATTTTTTCTATATGACCCTTTCATACAGGAGTTTTTAGAGCACTAAAACTTAGAGTGAGCTGCAGTGTGTGACTCTTTAGTTCTCTGCTTGCTAATAAAAGCCTCTAAGCATAGTAAAATTAGTCTGAAAAAAGTGGTTATCAAGTTATACCAAACATAATCTAATAGATACACCTAGACCAACTCACAGGAGTGGTGCACAGCTGCGATTGAGTTTGAATTTTATTGTAAAACTTCTGATGTGTTGTAAGAGATATTCATGAAATATTCAAGCAATTGGAGAGCTTACAAAGTAGCAGGTACACAGGACATTATAGTTTAATATAGGTCTTTGGGGAATATTATAAATTCTTGAGAACGTTATTACTCTGAGACGGTTTAAAATCAAACCATACTTAGGAGTTACTTATTCACGAATATATGTTGATTAGCAAAGGATAACTAATGAGGAACTAATAAAGACGGATTCTCTTCCCTTTTACATTTTTTTTGCTAGTAATCCAGGGCAAAATTATTGTGTCTATAAATCTGCACTTTATCTTGATCTTATCATTTGACTACTAATTTTATAAAGTATCTCATTTCATATTGTGAGATATAATATAATATAAAAATATAAAAAGCATTATCAATCTGAATGGCTTATCACAACTTTAGATGTCTGTTTACATGCATATGCATCTTAAAATAGTGAACAATAAAGATGATGTAGGAAACAAAACTTTAGGATATTAAAAATTAATTTGGCAAATCTGAACTTTGATCAATGTTTCTGACCTCACTCAACCTCAGAAAGTTGGATCATTCCTTGCCTTTGTCTAGTTGGCATTTTTGAGAGGTTTTATTTTTATTTCATTTTCAATCATCCAAATAAATAAAATGTTATTTATTTTCCTGTTACTGATTACTTCTATTATCCCTTGTCATTTGGAAAGAATGCCTTGGCAAAAAATGTCATCAGGTTACATGGTCAAAGGAAATGCAAGTGTTCCTTTAGGCAATCTAAATTTGAATTTCATTTACATGCAATATAATATTCTTTAACTAGCTGGAAGATACATTCACATATTTCAAAGAGGTTTCAGAGGAGTTGAAACAGATGCTATTGGTGTCATGATTTATCATTTTTCCTTTACCTGCAAACTCGCCCAAACAATGTGAGTTTACAGTAACACTTGGTGTGGGGGCAGGAGGGTAGGTAAGAATCACAGATTTATTGGATTTTTAAAATTTAAATGTAATCATGTTTCCTCATTCCATTTCAATCTCAAGAAACTTTAATTATATTAAAATGGCTAGAAATAAGGCATTTGAACATTATGTTACATTTCCAGATATTCCAAGGTCGTTTGTATGCCTACAGCATGTCAATAGGAAATAACCACCTTCATCCTAGATGTCCATGGGCATAGTCTGCAGTAGAAAGATCTGGTTTTCAGCAGTGATGCATAAATTATGGAAAGTATATCAAGGTGTTAAAAAAGACTTAATGATTGTGAGAATAAAATACATTCTTTATAAAACAAATCTTACTATTTTATTTCTTACAGAGAATATCTTCATGTAGTCTGATTATATCTTCCAGATTCTATGGCTCTTGGAAGCCCAATTCATTTCCCAAAACTTCTTCATATTTGGTCCACAGCCCTGCAAAAATTCTTACATCCTCCTTTATCTTTAGTTTCCTTTAATAAATTCACATGTCTCCATAATTCATATGATTCCAGATACAGAGTTCCTTCTTTCTTCTCTCTCTCATTTTCTCATTATCTCTTCATACTATTTCTATGTCTATTTTTGTTTCTGTTGTATCTCTAGTCTCTATATTTTTCTTCCTCTAACTCTAGTCTCACCTCTACCTTTCTGCCTTGAAAAGGATTCATAAATACAGTAGACATTTTATGAATGTGTGCCAAGAAAATTACAATAGTCTTGTAGCTTGTGATATCTATCAGAATGTGTCTTGAAAATCTCTCAATTTAGGAGGATACTTGACCAAAGGCCCTAGCTGCTGCACTCTGAAATTCATTGCTGTGTTTTTGCATGCATGCCAATCCACTGAGCATGACAGCAATAGGCAAGATTACTAAGGCAGGCCCATTGCTGGTAGACATGGGACCCCTCTCTGGGAGCCAATTTTGGTTAGAGGACCCTGAGGTGATTACTGAATATTCTTGTATGGCATTTTGGCATACTTTTATTAAATCTTCTCTTCTTTCTTCTGTCACTCGGGGTCAGTGTTCCACTGTGCTCAGATGGCTCTCTCAGACTCTTTGGGCTTCATCCCTCTCATCTGTCACACAGTACTTTCTCTAATGAAATATTTCCCTGTTTAATTCCCTCTTGATAGTTATCAATGTGTTGCATATTAGCACGAAATTCACCCTAATCTCTGGATTTATGAAAACGAATCTGGGCCCTTTAGATAGTTTCCTCTGACAGCTACCATCACAATAAGCTTTGCAATGGAGGACACAGGAAAGACATTACAAAAAAGGCTTTTTCTTCCTAGTTCCAGTATGCTCATTTGGCAGGCTTCTATTTAAGGTTTCCTCCAGGACCAGTGTCTTTCAGCCCTTAGCTTTTGAAATTCCTTGCTTCTGAGGTGCTCAGCGGCTAGCAGCACCCAGCACCCAGCAGCTACGTCTGGCACTCCACTTCAGACAGTTTTGTAAACCGAATGGTTCTGGGGAGGCAACTCCCCTGCTCAAAACAGCTTTCCCTAGGATCCTAGAGGATACTAATTTGTAGCAAATTCCAGAAGGCAGAATTGCTAACATTCTTCCAATACAACAGCACAGCGACTTCTCTGTTCTTTGGAAAACCAGGAACCGGTCTCGATAATAAGGATAGGACCTCAGCACTGTGGGAGAGAAATGTCTTTCTTGGTTGCTCTGTCTCAACTCTGGTAGAGTGGAAGTTTCTTATATCTGCGATTCTTAGGTTTCTTCGAGTTCTGTATTTACTATCCAATCCCTTTTGTTCCAATCCCCTGTTTCAGTTTAAAATTCTTTTATTAAACTCCCTCCCCGTGTTAGAATTATCTGTGGCTCCTCTCTCCTGCTAGGCCTAAGATTGACGCAGCATAAGCTTCACTGAGAATCCAGATTAACGCACAACACACTTCAAATAATGAATAGGGCTTGACTCTTCTTACCTTGTCAGTGTAGAGGAGGGGACTTTTGTCTGCACTAGCTGTGTTTCTCCCTCAAATATTTTGAACCAGCTGATCCCTGTACCTGGGAGTTCTTTGAAAATCAGCTTGTCAAGTCAGATTCCAAAGTAAAGCCAGTTCATTTCTCTAAGAGTTTTGATAACAGAATTTTAAATAGCATTTTCCTGATTAGGTAAACATTAAATCTTATAGTTTATCCCTACAGATCTTTTAATAGGCAGGGAATCTGATATAAAAAAATATTAATTTTAACACACATCGTCATCTTTGCTGAATATTTGTCTAGGTTTTTAAATTTTGGGTACAATTGAAAATACCCCATACAACTTAAATTTGAATTTTTGACAAACATGTTCCTTGAAAGAAGGTTATGGATTAGAGTTCTGATATTCAGAACATATCACTTTGCTATTATTTCCTTTTGGTAGAAGTATTTGACACGGTTTTGTGTAGACTAATAAAAGATTGGCCACATTTTCTTCATATATGATATAAGTATTTTGGGGAAATGGTCTTCAATTTTACTTATAACTATTTAAGTATTATATAATATACTAGAGAGAATAATTATAAGAATTTCCATTAAATGTCACAAGTTTAAACTATTGCATAGAAAGGCAACAGATTTATACTGCAATGCCTTGACCTAAATACAAATAAAAATATTCATGAAAAGGAATAGTAAATAAAACTGCATAAAGAAAGCTTGAAAAAAAAAACACAAAAGATAATTTCTTAAAAGAAATAATATAAAGTACCTTGAAATGAAACAAAGGAATTGAAAAATAAACCAGAACGAAATTACTTATCTACTTGAGGGGCTGGTTTAAAGAGCCTATCCATTTTTATCTTTACTTAACTAGTGTCATATAATGAGTTTCCACAAAATATAATAAATGAAAAATGATTCTTCTAAGTTTGTCTATATATAATCTAGGTTAAAAACTAATAACGCTGATTGTCTCACACATTCAGGAGACAATATTCTATCTCTTGTTGATTTCTCCTTTTTGTGCTGACAAGAAGTTTCTGCAAAGATAAAAAGTAAAAAGATAAAATAAAACCTGGAAAAAACATGTATGGTAAATGAATGAACTGGGGAGAGACTCTGGGTGGGTCAGTAAAAATCTGCCCCACATCGTGGAGTGACTGCCTGTATTTGGCTGGATATAGTTGGGATAGACAGTAATCATAAACCAAAAATGTCAAGGTTTGGAACCAGAAATAACCTCATCTTAGTAACAAATCTGACACTTGTGAAGTGTGTGATTTTGGACTATAAAATGGAATACCTGAGTTAAAGTTTTGTAATAATTATATGTCTAGCATTATAAATAATGAATGTAATATATACAGTTATTTCTATAGGCATGTGATAGTTATAAAAATATTTAAATAAGAATATTCTTGATATTATACATGTTACAATAGTATGCTTCAATTAATAACTGTATAACTGTCTTCTGCGCTGGATACACTTATTTTTAAATGTTCATATAGCATACAAAAGAAAATAATCATGTGCTTAGGCCTCAAAAAATTCTAAAAACTATTACCTAGATTTGTTTCTAGTTGGTTACCCTAACAGTAGCCTAGACCCAGACTCTGGAAATGTATGCCAACTGGAAAACTGATAATGTCTCAGGATCCAAAATTCACATATGGACTCTGTCATCTTAAACTGTTGGAGGGTTTGCCAGTTCATTGTTTTGCTATAATGTGGGATTTCCTAATCTGCTAGTGAACCAAATTTATTTATTAATAATATTGTAGTTATATGTCATTTTCTCTTCAAGAGGATATCTGAAATTTTATGGAAAAATTGGTTGCATTATTGTATCAATTGACAAGCAATTGCAAAATGCTGATGAAACTACAGCTTGTGTGAAGACCAATCAAACTATGTCCCCAACTTAAGAATATTCTTTGTGGTGATCTTCTTAAAACTAAGAATTTTTTTTTTTTTGTAAATACATTTCACCTTAGAGTTTCATGATAAATTCAAATAAGAAACTTTTCTAATAATATTTAATTGAAGTTGAATGTCATCTCCTAAAGGCAGGCAGATCCTCTGTGGGACTTAAACCAGATTCTTAGCTCCCCTGTAACTATCATTTCTTATAATTTGTATTTTTGGCTCCAAATTATACTCTGATAAGTATGGCTATCTTTCTTCCCTTGTTAATCTGAATACACCTTTTTTTATATTTGCATGTATGTCATTCTGTTGTTTTCATTACGTTATATGGTTTTAGAAAGAAATTCACATCTCTAGCTCCAGCTATGAATAATTATATTGACTGATAATTAGATGCAGACTGTTTGGAAAATATTTACACATGTATGATTAACTTCAATATCTCAAAACTCTAAAAGCTATTAGCTGTATAATAAAATAGTAGCCCTAAAGTAGAGAAAATAAATAGTAGTGATTATTCACACATATGTTCAAGTTAAGAATTATCTGTACCATTGAAAGTAAATAGAAATGTCTTAAATGGAATAATAAAACATTTAGATTCCTCCTCATTGGTATGGAGTGCCAAGTAGATATAAGGTATTGTTTCCTATGCAACTAGAAAGAATATTTATTACAAAAATAATAATTTAAAATAAACCAGAGAGCTATAGAATGAAGAAGTCCATATGAACTAAAATTCTACAAAGTGATGAGCCCTTGTAAGGCGAACTGATATTAAAAGTTGTTTTATTCCCTCAGGTTGAGGCTTACCACAGGTACAGGGAACTAGATTAGTGGAAACATCAATGGATATTTTGAAAGCTGTGGAAGCCAGTGTGACAGATTGGAATGTAGAAGTTCTTCAACACAGAACCAATTAACTCTGTGGGCAATTTTTTTTTTTTTTTAATTCAGGGGAGGGTGGCATGGATGTAGGGCACTCATCTAGAAAAGTAGAGTATTCTCAGTTTAGTGATGCATATATATGAAAGTTAAGCTACTGGAATTCATTTGGAATAAATGCATAGTATATACCCCTCCAAAGATATTTTCTAGATATTAAACATGTAAAAAATATATTTAAAGTCTAAGCAAGAAATATTTTAAAGGTAGAATTGTAAGGAAAAGAGCATTCCTGTGCTCTGAATCAGAGTTTCAAGAGGACCTGGAGGAAGAAGATAGAGGACGCTAGACAGAGAAAAATCTTCTGTAGTATACTGGTGCTTAAGTACCAAAATTCCACTAGTGAGAAGAGGCTGCAAAAAACAAACAAGAAAATAACAAAACCCCCCCAAAAGAGAAAAAAACAACAAAGCCATACACATAAACTCCAGTTCTGTTTGAGAAATAAAAGATGCTGAATGCAGATGGAAAAAAAGCCCGAAAGAATTAATTGCCATTATACTGATTCCATGAGAAATATTAAAGGAAGTTCATGTAGAAACCCTATGAAATAAAACAAAAGCTTATATCTAAAGAAATAATTGAGAAATGATAAAAATGTAGAAAAATATTTTCTTCTTATTTATATTTGTTTTAAAAGAAAATTGAGACTTCAAAGCAACATAAATTACTCATTTCATGGTTATTATATATGCAAAAGTTAAATGTACAGCAGTAGCATGAAAATGTAAGGAATTGTAAGTATCCTGTATTAAGATTTTTATAATATACACGGGCAATGGTATAATATTATTTGAGGAAAAACTGTGATAATTCAAAACTATATGTTGTAAACCCTAGTGTGTAACCACTCAGCCAATAGCAGACATAAAATAGAATCATAAAAAAAATCATCTAAAGTATAGAGCAAAAGGAAAAATAAGAAATAAGAGATGAAACAGAGCAAAGAACTGACAAAATGAGTAAAGTCGATTTAAGTCAATTTAAGTCAATTATAGCAATAATTAGACCAACTTAAATGGTCCAGATTTCAAATTTTAAAGACAGAGCATGTGAGATTTGATTTAAAAAACAAGCTTCATCTATAATCTGCCTCCAAGAAATCACCTTTAGCTAGATATTTAACCACAGGTTCAAAAAAGAATGGAAAAATACAGATCATGCAATTATTAATTAGGAGACAGACAAATTGACTATATTAAGATCAGAAGACATAGGCTTCAGAACAGCATGGGTGAAAAGGGAGTTTACATAAGAAGTCAATTCACCATTAATACCTAGTAATCCTAAATGTGTATTAACCTAATAACGGAGATTCAATATCCATAAGGGAAAAACCATGTGAAACTGAAATGAAACAGAGAAGTACACAATTACAATTGGAAACTTCAGTATTCCCTTCCCAGTAATTGATAGAACAGTCAGCCAGAATATCATTAAGAATATAAAAGATCTCAGTAACATTATCAATCAGCTTGGCCTTATTGACATCTATTGAACGTTCCACTCCACGGCAGCAGGGAAACTATTCATTTTAGTGCACAAGGAACATTAACTAAAATAAAACACATTCTGAGGCATCAAGCAAATGTTGACATAGTTGTAAAAGGTTAAATCACACCAAGGATCAGCTGTAATTAGGTTGGAAATAAACTAAAAACCAGCGTTAGGAAGATAATCTGGAAAATCACCAAATCTAGGCAAACAAACAATATACTTTTAAATTTCTCCTATGTATCAAACAAAACGTCACAGGAGAAATTATAATATATTTAAAATTTAATAAAAATGAAAACAAAAACTTTCAAAATTTGTAGCTAACGGATGTCTTGGATGGAACTTTATGGTGTTAAATGTTATATTTCCAATAAATCTAAATATAAAACCCTATATGAAATATTTTAAAATTAAATAAAAAATACATAAAAACAATACTACATTATGACTCATTATGGCATATTTGAAGAAGACAAGTTTATCATTAAATATTTAACCCATTTAAAAAATAAAGATTAGTGTGATCATTTCAATTAGATAACATTATGTGGCAAACAAAACAACAAAATTTCTTTATCTCTGACTCCATACATGGTGAATTTGGATTAGATCATAGACCTAAATGAGAAAGAAACATGTTTCCACAAAAAAAACTTAGAAAATTATGTTTAAGATATGAAGATATATAAATGTTTATTGAAAAAGAACTAATAAATATTAGTACTAAAATAAAACAGGTTAAATTACCTCTATTTATCCATTCTAATCATTGAAAGGTGATTCAAAAATTGGTGGGTATTAATATTTTAATATTCAATTTTCATAAAGAACTACTAAAAATTAATTAGAAAAAAAACTAACGTGGTTTCAAAAATGAGGAAGTAATTCCAATACACATTCATAAAAAATCCAAAATTTCAATAACTGTATAAAAATACGGGCAACATAATAACTCATTATAGATTTAACATTTTACCATCAGAATCAGACTAGAATGGCTAACAGTATGAAAACTACAATGACAACTTACAGTTACGTTTAGAGCAACTAGAACTGTCATATATTCATAGTAAGGAATGGACATTGTTTTAGCTGCTTTAAAATCTAGTAGTATTATCTTTGGCTATTTGATTTTGTTCGGACTTGTGTCCCCACTCAAATCTCATGTTGATTTATAGGAGGGGCCTAACAGGAGGTGATTGTTTCATGGGGGCAGTTCTTCCCATGCTGTTCTTGTGCTAGTGAGTCATCACAAGCTCTGATGGTTCAAAAGTGTGTTCCTCTGGCTCTCTCTTTCCTGCCACTATGTAAGACCTGCCTCGCTTCTGCTTTGCCTTCTACATGATTGTGTGCTCCCTGAGCCTCCCCAGTAATGCGGAGTTGTGAATCAATTAAACCTCTTTTCTTTATAAATTACCCAGTCTCAGGTAGATTTTTATAGCAGTGTGAAAATGGACTATACACTATGCATAGGCTAGTTCTTTTTTTTTTTTTTTTGAGTCAAAGTTTCACTCTCGTTGTCCCAAAGTTTCACTCTTGTTGTTCAGGTAGGAGTGCAATGGTGAGATCTCTGCTCACTGCAACCTCTGCTTACTGGGTTCAAGCGATTCTCCTGACTCAGCCTCCTAAATAGCTGGGATTACAGGCTTCTGCCACCACACTCGGCTAATTTTTGTATTTCTTAGTAGAGATGGGGTTTCACCATGTTGGCCAGGCTGGTCACAAACTTCTAACCTTAGATGATCCACCTGCCTCCGCCTCCCAAGGTGCTAGGATTACTGGTGTCAGCCACCATGCCCAGGCTAGGCTAGGTCTTTAATCAAGCAATTACACACCTACATACATGTTCCACAGAATTTGTTACATATGATCACAAAATAATTATACCAGTGTGTTTATAATAGCTTCATTAGGTAAATAATTAGAAGTAATTCAAGCATTAGTAAATAAGAGAAGAGATAAATAATTTGAGCTTCATTTTTTTGTTGTAGAATGGTAGATAGCAATAATAATCTTAAAGAACTAACAACTGATGAATCAATAACATGGAAGAATTTCACAAGTATTATGTTTAACAAAAATACACCAGGCACAAAAGAGTGTATATTGCATAATTCCACACATGAATTTCAAGAAAGGACAAAAATGAATCAGTTATGATAGATATTATTTCTCTTCTGAGAATTTTACTTACTGGAAGGAGGCATAAGCATGCCTTTTGGATACTTTTAATTTTCTATAACTTGGTCTGGGTGATAATTTCATGTATATACACATAAGTCAAAATTCAAAGATTTGCTTAAAAATACAGCTTTTAAAAAATAGATTACTGTACCTATGCATATCTCATTTCTTTCTTTTGAAGAAAAGTAAAAATATGTGAGAAAATTCGAATGTCACATGTTCTGTAGAATGACACAGATTGATAAGCTTTCAGGTAGACCTTAAAATGTAATGTAATATATTTGAACAGAAGAAGAATGGATGCCTTCAATATTTACCTATCTGGAAATCAGCTGGGTCCATATGAAATGTATCTTTGGTTACCTATGACATGCCAGAAATAATATCCATGATAGTGTTCCTGGCTACAATTTCTGAGAAAGTTAGAAGAATAAAAGTCTTTGATATGAAATATAAAAGGAAGATTTTATATATAATGCCTACTATTTCAACATTTCAGCAAAGTCTGTACCATATCACACTTGTGATCTCCATCATATACATTAACAACTTAATTTTCTTCATGATTCCATTAAATTTAAGTATCTAAATAAAATATTTTTGGGAGACCAGGCTCAAACTGCCACATCTAGATGACTAAGAAAAACACTTTTATGTTTTGCATTTATATAATGACTTTTTAAAAATTAAAGGCTTTTGAGTGTACTAATTAGGGCTACAATTCTCAGAAATCCCTTCATTTTACATCCGTAATCAATGTTAGATAAAGAGAGAAGAGTGAGTAACAATTTTACCATTCTGTTTACACAGGAAGGGGTGACTAGTTAAATCTGGGCTTCTTTTGCCTTCTGTGGGTTAAGCTTGAATTTATAAAACCCATAACCAATTGTTAAATAATGCAAAATTATCTTTCAACTTCATATTTTAATTAACTTGAATGAACATTTGGAATTTCTCACACTCTGCTAAACCCTGGGTTGAATATCTAGAAGTGTCACATTTCAAATTAATAGTATTATAAAACTCAGGAAGGCAGATGCAAAAGTACTGTCTTGAGTATGTTAGGAAGTGGTTGAACTGATGAGCAACAGAGCAGACAGCATGATTATGTCAGCCTTCTGCTATCAGTTGGCATCTTGGCTAATTCCATAGAATGCTAAACTGATACTAAAGTTGAAAATGGTTTCTTTTTCTTACTGTCTTAAACCTAATTTAGGTACTGGTATCCTGAAGTTACCACCTGGCTCTCCATGAATCATATTCTGACTAGAGGAGCATATATTGCAGGATTTAGTTTGAAGCATGATGATAGTTTAACATACATAAAAATCATCAAGTTTCCAGAAAAAGTCAACCATAAAAAAACTTGCCTTTTATTTCTATCAAACTATTAAAAGTAAGATAAAGTAAATGTACTATATTCGTTCAATAATTTTATTTTATTCATTCTCTGCTTCCAAATTTACACCCCAAAACAGAGAAATTTTAATTATAGGTTTGAATTGTAATGAAATCATAACTCTTAGCATGGTTGAACTAATGACAAATGTACCAAGGACTTTGAAAGTATTCTTATGATTTGGGTTACATAATTAATGATTTCTGGTTAGAGTTGTCATTTGGTCAATTATACTACTCACATGAGTTAATGCTTTGAGATTCTCTCATTTGCTATGATCTAAATGGAGTTAATGTTTGATTAAATAGATTTATGTAAAATATTAAACAATTGTTTAAACCAGCAAGAGAAATATTGCTAATGTAGATGAAGTTATAGGTCTTTGTGAAATAAAACTTTATTTTGCAATTGTTATGTTCTTCCCTCTGGAATATGAACTTACAAATGCATATGAATTTGCATGTTAGGTACACTGAGAGAATACATTCTCAATTTACCTTTATCTAATAAAAGATTTGACTTGTGGTTAGGCACTAATCCAGTGTTTTGATGTATCACTATGATTTTGTAGAGATTATATTTTTTCTTTCAAAGTTACTTTTTGTTTACATTATTATAAGGTGAAAAAGTGCAATTGGAATACATGAGGAATATGTAAGTGGTGTGAAAAGAAATATTCTTTCTCTGATCTGAACTCTTGCTCTCCTCATCATGATTTCATTCTTACTAGTCAAAGACAGACATAGATTATACTTACTTTTTTTAAAGTACAATGTAGTATAGAAATTCTATGTGAATGTAAGAGGTAGAAATTTTTCTTCAAAAGCTCTAACCATAGATACAAGAAAAGCTTTTATACATTCAGTGGCTATTCTACAAAGGATGCACACACACACACACACACACACACACACACACACACACACACACACACACACACACACAGAGATATCATCATATTTACTTTTTCTTATCACTGTAACCACAAGGCATTTCTTCCTAGGAATGCAGGTAAAGGAACAGAAATGAAATAGAAACTAAATTATTGTGAAAATTATCTGAGAGTTATTTCTATGATTCTAACAGATAAAAATGTTAAGTCATATTGCATAATCACAAAATTCACCACTACTGATGAGTAATATTGAGTGTCAACTTGATTAGAGTGAAGAATGACAATATTGTTCCTAGCTGTATCTGTGAGGGTATTGCCAAAGGAGATTAACATTTGAGTCAGAGGACTGGGAGAGGCAGACCCACTCTCAATCTGGTTGGGTCCCATCTAATCAGCTACCAGCAAGGCTGGAATAAAGCAGGAAAAAGAAGGAAAGAGCAGACTGGCTGAGTCTTCTGGCTTCCGTCTTTTTCTTGTGCCAGGTGTTTCCTGTCCTCAAACATTGGACTCCATGTTCTTCAGCTTCTGGACTCTTGGACTTACACCAGTGGTTTGCCAGGGACTCTGGGACCTTCAGCCACAGACTAAAGACTGCACTGTTTTTTCAGCTTCCCTACTTTTGAGATTTGGGGACTTGGACTGGATTCCTTGCTCGACAGCTTGCAGAGGACCGATTGTGGGACTTCATCTTGTGATTGTGTGACTCAGTACTTCTCAGTATAGTCCCCTTCATATATACATCTATTCTATTAGTTGTGTCCCTCTAGAGAGCCCTGACTAATACACCACTAATGCTTTTACTCACAAGGAAATGTAAATGTAAATGTAAATGTAAAACAGAATTCAAGAATCAATGGGCACAAAAATATTAGTTATAAATAATTTTTATAGAAAATTATGTAAAATTATTGAATCCCCATTAGGAAAGAAATTATTGTAATCTTGGCAAAACCGTACACCATTAATTGTAAAGAAAGAGTCATTACAAGTTCATTAAATATACTTTACTTATAGTATTGCCTTAACAGCATGTTGTCATGCACTTCCAAAATAAATGCTAATAGATGTAACATACTAAATAATTCCAGAGCCAAATGTAATTTAGATCTCTCTTCCATTAAGATGTTGTTCATAAATAGTACATGAGATACCATCAATCTAACCTTTTATTATTAAACATGATTGAATTAATTTTAAATTCTAAATGCCTTGCTAATTTTCCTGTAACCACTAAATCTATATAGGGTAATTAGTTATACTGTATACTCTAAACATAGGTCTACTATTTAGGATCTTTCAAATGTGTACATTTTTCAAATTATCAACAACACTCTTTTAAGGAAGTTTAGTGATTGTATTTTGCATTATACCACAAAAAAATGAGATAGTAAAATAAGCATGACTTGTCTAAGCAACTCTATTAGGTCATTATGTAATGTTACTTTATGTTTTTCATTACCCCAAATAGAATACTAGGCTATTCTTCTTAACTTCCTCTACTGTAAATTAAATTGCTGTTCAGGGTGATATATTGCATCCCTTGCTTCTTTTTGGGACAAATCTTTAATTCTTCAATAATTTTACCAAGACAAATACAACTTTCAGTATATCGACTGTTTGAATTTGGTAAAAAGTCAGATTTCTTTACACATTGTATATCAAATGTAAAATAATATATCAATGTGATTCTCTTCATAAAATACCACTATTGCCAACGGTTTTTAACAATTTGCTGTTTGAAAGAGACCATCAAAATGTGTATATAGCTGCAAAGTTTACGAGGAACTTAATGCCATTTAAATACCAAATATGTGCAAATATATTCTGATTGTTATATTCCTAGTGTAGAGTGTCTTTATTATTTGCAACACTGCCATCTTGTCTAATTACAGGGCAGATAGTTTGTTGAAACTATACACTAGGGCAGGCATGGTGGCTCATACCTGTAATCCCAGCAATTTGGGAGGCTGAGGCAGGCGGATCATGAGGTCAAGAGATAGAGACCATCCTAGCCAACATGGAGAAACCCTATCTCTACTAAAATACCAAAAATTAGCCGGGTCTGGAGGCAGGCACCTGTAGTCCCAGCTACTCGAGGGGCTGAGGCAAGAAAATGGCTTAGGCAGAGGTTTCAGTGAGCTGAGATTGTGCCATTGCATTCCAGCCTGGTGAAAGAGTGAGACTCCATCTCAACAACAACAACAAAAACTATACACTAACTTACTATCATAGGAAGCTGGACATTCAGTTGCCCTAGTATCCCATTCATGTTAGCAATTAATTTATCTAAAATGTGAAGCTTTCTCTGTAGTCTCCTGAAGTTAAAGCCTTTATTATCTTGCAGTAAAATATTTATTAAATCCCTAATATGTACCCAACAAGGAATTAGGAAATCTGCATATAATGTTACAGTAAGTTTGATTATCTTTATTGTACAAATAAGGCAACCTTGAATGTGAGACTGATTCATCCAATTTTTTATTATTCATTAAATATGAGATTCAAACTCAGATCTAACTTTAGTAACCATGTTTTTCTCACCACAGATTAATCACCATATGAATTTAAAAATTGAGTATCCTAGACATATACAAAGTAGAAATCAAAATATTAAAATATTTATGGAATAGGTATTTCTAAAATGTCACTGTTTATAAGAAATAAGATTTTTTCAAAAAGCCTCTTATCCAAAGTAGATGTGTGATTTATATATGTAAAAACCTATTGTTTTAACATGACAAAAAAAGACATGCATTCTCAGTACTGAGATCTCACGTTAAAACAAGCTTATTAGGATCTCTTGCAGATGCATTTGAGTCTAGGTAAAACCTTGTTTTTATCTTACCTTAATCTCATTATGCTTCATATGCACTCATTCTACTGTCTTCTATTGACTATAGTCCTTTTCTTTACCCATATGAGATCTATTCTTATATCAAACTACATTTTGTTAACATGATTACTTTTACTTATATTTTTAGGGCAATACATTTGCTATCTCAGAATTATTTTGGCTTATATTTGCTTAGTATTTTTCTATCTTGAAAAACCCATACTTCATTCTTTTTTAAGCGTTTGAAATGTATACACTGCATTTAAGAACATGTGATTATGTAAAATCCACTTTCCTTATCTATTAATGCATAAATTTAAATTATGTTACTAGAATTTCCATATTATTAGTACTTACTTCCATCTTTTTATTTCATGTTTCCTGTTTACTGAATTTAATATTTGGGTAACATTTTTCTTGTAAGATTTCTTTTGGATGATGTGTGTTTTGTTCTGCTAAGTTGAAATTTGTCCTTTGTATTTTTCTTTGTTCATAGTCTTTAACTTTAGCATCATACCCCACATCTCTTTATTACAAATGAGTTGAGATTATCAGCAACTACATTGTCTTCCTAACATTATAAAATACTTTAGAAAGGTTTCATGTGTATTTGGCACCTCAATTCCTCATTTTACCTACTGGAAGCAAACACACTCCAATGTACACTTTTAATTCATTACACTGAACCTCAGAAAACGAAAAGTTTAGGTACATTTTTAAATAAAACCATAAATTAGAAGTGTAAACCAGGATAAATAATTTTCAAATCAGTAAAAGAAAGTCAACTCAATACAAAATATCTTTTTCTTTTCTTTAAATAGCTTCATTAAAATATAATTGACATATAGTCCTTAACTCCCAAGTTTCCTGGTGTCTCTTTGCAATCCTCCTTGCTGCTTTCTGCCCTCTCTCTTGTTGTTAGATAACACCTGATTTGCTTTCTGTCACTATAGATTAGTTTGTACATTCTGGAATTTTCTACAAATGGAATAAATATAGCCTTTTTTTAACTTAGCATCATAATCTTGATAATTATTCATGTTGTTATATCAATAGCTCATTTGTTTTTATTCTAGAACAATATTTCATTGTAAATATATATGATAATTTATTGATCCGGTCACATGATAATAGACATTAATGAGATAGCACTACATGCTTATTAGAATGGCTAAAATAGGCCAGGTGCTATAGCTCATGCCTGTAATCCCAGCATTTTGGGAGGCCAAGGCAGGTGGATCATGAGGTCAGGAGACTGCACCACTGCACTCCAGGCTGGGCGACAGAGTGATACTCTGTCTCAAACAAACAAACAAAATGGCTAAAATTAAGTTTGTCGACACTGAGTGTCAATGAGGATATGGAGAAACTCAGACACCACTGGTAGAAATATAAAATACTACCATCACGTTGGAAACCAATTTGATGGTTTCATTGAAAGTTAAACATTATCTACTACATCATTCAGGTAGTTTACTCCGATGTGTAAGAGAAAAGAAAGCTAATTTCTATACAAAGACAATACAATACTGTTACATTTGATTCCACAATTATACTGCTTGCTATTCACAAGCACTGTGTATTCAACAGAACTGCAGCCAACTCACAATAATTGAACATATGTATCGATGAATATTAAAATAACATAAAAATAGCGTGCATGATATTTCAATGAAATGCAGAGTAAATAAAGTTTCATTTTAAAAAGTACATTAGCGTGGTGGCGCGCGCCTGTGCTCGCAGCTACTCGGGAGGCTGAGGCGGAAGAATCGCTTGAACCCAGAAGGCGGAGGCTGCAGTGAGCCGAGCTTGCGCCAGTGCACTCCAGCCTGGAGACACAGCAGGGCTCCATCTCAAAAAATAAATAAATAAAAATAAAAAGCACATTAAACAATACAGACTTTGTCATCTAATTCATTTAAAACTTCTTGATGATAATACAGTTAGTGAGCAGGTAAAAAGCCAATGATGCGTATACAAATACTCATCCTGCAAAAAATAAATTAGAAAAAAATATAAAGTGAAAATGAAACCAAAGTATTTTAAGAGAGGGTTACCACACTTTTCTATGCATTAAAATTACCTAGGGATCATTTAAAAAATCCTGATGGCCAGGTCACATCCACACCAATTTTATCAGAATATCAGTTAAAATCTAGGGAACATCAAAATTCAGTAATAACTTTATTAACCTGTTACCATCAGTTTTATTTTCTTATAATCTCCTGTCACCATCAGTTTTGTTTTATCTTGTCACCATCAGTTTTATATTAATGCACTTTTAGTTTTGATGTTCAGAATCACAAGAACTGAGGATACAATTTGTATGTATTAAATAATTTAAAGGTTGATTTCATAAAATATGTACAAGCTCAATGATGTCTTTGACACAGTAGTTCCTATTCTTGGAGTTTTATACTGAGACAATATTTATTGATATATACAGGTAATTATTTACATTGTTATTCAATTTATTGTTAAATATAAGAAAATATCTATTCATACTGAATTTAATAAAGTATGAGATATTATGCAGAAACTCTTGTTCTAATAATATTTAAATTTTATTATGTATTATTTGTAAAAGACCACATATAAAACTAGTTTTGTAACGTGAATTTAATTTTTACGATTATCAATATACTAAAAATCAGACTAAAAATACATTAGAATTTTCTCAAGAATAAATTCTGATTACATATTTGAGTTTTTTAAAAAAAATATTCCTACTGTTTTTTACTTTTTGCTGATATAAATGCTAATCAAGCCAAATCAGAAAGTATACCTGACCAATCACATATTCTTTATAAATTAAATGTGTAAATTGAATTCATACATCAATGAACATTTGTGGGTTTTTTTCCACCTTTTAGTTATTATGAATGATGCCATTATGAACATTGGTAGACAATTATCTGTTGGAGTTCTTGCTTTCAATTTTGGTTTTATACCTAGAAGTGGAATTCCTGAACCATATAGTAATTCTATGTTTAATTTTTTAAAGGAAATATTATACTGGTTTTCATGGCAACTGTACCATTATAAATTCCCATCAGCAATGCTCTACATTTCTTCTTTCTCTACATTAACAAACAGCTATTATTTTCTTTGTGTGTATGTATTTATTTATACAGTATATATATTTGTATGCATACATAATATACATATATGTATATATATGTTTGGCCATAAAAGATAAAATAGTCACAGTTGCAAAATATTAGCAAGTGGGCACCTCTGAGACGATGGCATACTCTGCCTAACTCAGTTGGCCTCTGACTCCCAAAGATTCATCTTAGTATCATAGATAAAAAACTAGCACTATCTCAACATCCTCAAAACCTCAATCCATGACAGCATCAACACAAAGTCCCAAAATATCATCTAAACTGCATCAGTTCAAAAGTAACAACTTTTGTCAACTAAATTCTGTAAATTAGATGTTGGTGAAGGTCTTATTAGAATCTATTTTTATGGCACAATTTCTTTCTATCTATAGATCTGTGGAAGAGAAACAAGTTATTTTTTGAAAATAAATGGGTGAATAAGAATCAGAATATTATGGAATGTTATAGATAGTCTTGTTCAAAAAGAAAGACAAATGGAAGGGCAAATGAGCCACTGATCCAGAAATTTAGAAATGCAGCCAGACAACTCCTCTAGCTATCAAGGTTAAGAGATAATCCTCTATGATTCCTAGTTCCATTCTCCAGGATCTTAGCTCTGTCTTCTGAGTCATTCTTCCTTTTCTTATTAAAAGCGAGGACGTATTTTATACTTAAAAATGGAGAAATTTGAGAGACAGAGAGACTCCTTTCTTGTTCTCTCTTCTTTCCAATCCATGTTGACAGTGTTTCTATTCATATAAAAATCTTTAAGAAACTTGAGTGTCTCCCATATAATTCACAATATGCTATCTCACTATCCATCCAGTAGGATGGTTATGACCAAAAAGTTAGAACAAGAAAGTGTTGGCAAAGATTTTGAAATATTGCAACCTTCATACATTGCCAGTGGGAATAAAAAATAATGTAGCTATTTTAAAAAGCGTTTTGGCAGTTCTTCAAAGAATCTCAGAGTTTATCTCCCAGTATCGCCAATTCTTGGTACATACTAAAGATAAATAAAAACATAGGCCCATCCTAAAACCTGTAATGCAAATGTACTTGGCAACATTATTCATAATAGGCAAATGTCTAATATGACATTTATCCAATCAGTGTATTTTTCATCTGAGACATAACAGTTTTCATTCCCATAAATGTGATTTGTGTCTTTCTTAAATGTTATGCTATTATTCTGAGAACAAATTGAATATTGTTTTAATCCTGTTTTTGGTCTCCTCTTTATTCCTGTTTTTTTTTAAATCTATTTTATATCTATTGCTATAAGAGTAATTGTCTTTTCTGTTAACTCTGAAATTTGTGCAAGCTCAAGATCTATTTCAGCTGATATTTTTCTCTTTATTATGGTTTATATTTGTCTATAATTTTGCATGACTGTTGATTTTTGTTTGGATTCCTGATATTGTTATTTTCTGTATTTTTAAAAATTTCTATATTTTGTTATTTTTTGGTTTTGTGATTTCTGTAGAATTTTAGCATTATCTTGTCAATTTCTACAACAACAAAGATGATAAGAATATGATTCACAGTGAATTAAATTGAATTGAATATGCATTATAATTAAGGAACATTTGCCATCTTAGTAATATTAATTTATCCAGTCAATGGACATGGCCTATTTCTTCATATTTTAGGTTTTATTTAGTTTCTGTTAGCAATATTTCGTATGAATTTTAAGTTCCTGTTTTTACACGAATTTGAACTTTGTAAGAATTTTATTTTTAGTATTTAATTTTTATTTATTTACTCATTCTCCAATGTTTCCTATAATTAAAATTTTTATTAACATTGATATTGTATGCTGTGATTTTGCTAAAGACATTTTCACTGTGACATTATTTTTGCAGATATTTAAAGACTCTCTACATATGCAATGATGCCATCTGCAAATAAGCATGTTTATTTCTCCATGTCATTTCTGTCTTATATTAATACTTCTTACTTGAGTTCACTGACTAGAATTTCTAACAAAATGTTAGATAAAAAGCGATGAGACAAACTTCTTGCTGATTTTATTATCTTAGGTTCAGAAAACTCACCCATTCACAGTTAAGTTTTATTTTGGTGGTAGGATTTTATACATAATCATTGTCATTTTAAAGGAACTAACTACAATTTCATATCTGCTCATTTTTTCTGTTTATGATTAATGCATGTTGAATTTTGTAAAATCTATTGTCCATTATTATAACAATATTTTACATTAAATTAATGGAGATACAGTTGTATTATCTTTTCATCTTAGATAAAATTACTTGCATTATTACCTTTATATCTTACTAGATAAAATTTGCTAATATTTTATTTAAAATCTATTTATCTACAAAAGTAGAAACATTAGTCATTAGTTTGATTTTATTGTACTTTCAGTGAAAGACTTTATATTCAAGGTTATGCAGTCCCCTTATGACCTGAACAATATTTTCTGTTGGTCTATACTATAGAAGAGTTTGTTCAAGATTAATATTCTGTTTTCCTAAAATGGTTGATAAAATTAGCTAGGGAAACCATTTAGACTTGCAATTCTTTTATCACTGCACATTACTTTTTCATCTTTTACATTGTATCTATTTATATATTTAATATTAAAGTGAATATTCTAGTGATTGCATATTGGCATCTTTTTGTAGCCCTGTCTAATAATCTCTTTCTTTTTATTAGAACTTGTGCATAATTCACTTTTGTGTAATTATTACTATGAATGGATCTGTTGATATTTTAGAATTTGTTTGCTATTTATCTCATCTTTTATTCTTCTTTTCCACCTTTTCTGCCATCTTTTTTGTATATTTTATATTGCTTTTAGAATTTTCCTGTTGAGTGACTGGCTAAACTTCTTTAAATTATGCTTTAGTAGTTTCTTGAAGGCAAGATAATCTACATGTGTACTTCTAAAAAGTTTATTCTGAATAATTCTGGTAAAATATAGTACCCTTACGCCATTATATGTCTGTCTTCATCTCCATTTTGTGTTTTGTTTAACTCATATATCCCATATATATGTCTCCCAAACCTAACAATGAAGAATTAGAAGTCTTGCTTTAAACCATAGGCTAGAAATAATGTCCCACGGGCCAAATCTGTTTTTGTAAATAAAATTTTGCTGAAACGTCGGGTCACCCATTACTCAGGGACTGTCTTTGGCAGCTTTCACGCCACAACAGAAAGGTGGAGTAGGTGCAGGAGCAGTTTCGATACCCATCACCTGGTCTGTTAAAGAATATGTTTCCCTGCACCGTGTCTCGTGTGCTTTACTGCTGCCACAGTTCATTCTGCAGCTATTACAAAATATGTTAGACTAAGAAACTTATAGACAGCATACGTTTCTTGCTTACAATCAAGGAGCCTGGAAGTCCAATTATCACAGTGCTGGGAAGTTGAGTATCAGGTGAGGATCAAATCTCTGCTTCTAAAATGGGGCCTTGAGTGCTATTTCCAAATTCTGTGACCTTAGAGCAGGGAGGGACAGCAGAGCAAAAGGGCTTAGCTAGTTCTTTCTGCCCCTTTTATACAGTCCTCGATCCTATTCATGAAGGCATTGCCTTCATGACTAATTACCTCCCAAAGGCCCTACTTCTTGATACTGCTGGATTGTGGATTATGTTTCAAAACGATCTTTGGAGGGGATAGAGACAAACCATAGCAACTTCTTTCCATATATTCAGCTTATTGTCTGTTATAATTTCCTTTCAACATGTGGAACAATTTTTTTTGCTACTTTTGTATTATTTTAGTTCACATATGGTGTCAACAAATATGGTTTTTGTTTGTCTGGATATATATTTAATCAGCTTTCATTTGTGGGAGGGATTTTTTTCTGAATGTAAAATTCTGATGTTTTTCTTTCAGCAGTTTTGATGTTGTCTTCACAGTTTCTTTTGGACTGTATTATTTCTGATGATAATTCAGGCTTTAAATGCACAGTATTTATCATGAAAATATGCATTACTGTCCTCTTGCTGCACTCAATATTTTTCTTCACTATAGTTTTTAAGTAGTTAGACTAAGATCAACCTATAATTTTTCATCTTTTTCCTATGCTGATTGGGTTTTGCTAGACTCACATTTAGAAGATTATATTTTTCTACAATTTGGGAAGTTTCAGTCAATTTTTCCATCATTATTTGTCTCAGTTTTTCTGATACTTTCATTCAACTAAAATAATATATATATTTTTTTCTTTTTTGAGACAGAGTCTGGCTTTATAGCCCAGGCTGGAGTGCAGTGGCATGATCTCAGCTCACTGCAACCTCTGCCCCCTGGGCTCAAGCAATTCTCTTGCCTCATTCACCTGAGTACAGGCATGCATCACCACGCCCAGCTAATTTTCATATTTTTAGTAGACACAGGGATTCACCATGTTGGCCAGGCTGGTCTCAAACTCCTGACCTCAAGTGATCCGCCCACCTCGGTCTCCTAAAGTGCTGGGATTACAGGCATGGGCCACCACGCCCAGCCAAATACATTTTAAAATATTGAAATTGTCTTACAATTGGTCTATTCTTGCCTAAAGTGAAGGGTTTGAATATGATTTATGCAGTTTTTACAACCTAATTATGATGTCTTAATAAATTATAACATTATTGTTTGAAGTTATGCTGACCCGTACAAAATCAAAACATAATATCCATCAGAATTAATTAACTTTATGTTTCTTTCAAATGGCTCCCAACTTCCTTGTGGTTAGGAAATATTTCCACACATACTACAAACGTGCTTTCTTTTGCCATCTCTATCAACATAATAAAGGCATTGTTCCTTTTCACTTCAATCATTTTCTCTCAGTTTTCAGGTTGGGTAATTTGTATTGTTTTATCTTAAAGTTCACTTCTGTTATCTTAAATCCTCTGTTGGGTCTATTAAAATTCTTTTCAGCTGTATTGTTTTGGCTCTTGAATTTCCATTTCACTCTTTATAATTGTTTAACTTTTCTGTTTAGATTCTATACCTCTTCATTATTAGTGATATACTTTTTTTTTTTTGAGATGGATATTGACTTTTGTTGCCCAAGCTGGAGTGTAATGGTGCAATCTCAGCTCACTACAGCCTCCACCTCCCTGGTTCAAATGATTCTCCTACCACAGCCTCCCCAGTAGCTAGGATTACAGGCACATGCCACCACATCTGGCTTATTTTTAGTGTTTTTAGTAGAAATGAGGTTTCATAATGTTGGCCAGGCTGGTCTTGAACTCATGACCTCAGGTGATCTCAGCCTTGGCCTTCCAAAGTGCTGGGATTACAGGGATGAGCCACTGCACACAGCCTAGTACACTTTCATACTTTACTTTACTTTACTTTGGAACAGATTTACGATATGTCTTTTGAATGTTCTTTTTTTAACCCAAACATCTAGGCCTACTTGTAATTAGGCCTGTTGACCATATTATTTTCCTAGTATGGGTAATTAGGTCCTGTTGACCACATTATTTTCCTGGTATGGGTAAATGATTATTTTCTGTTCCTTTTGATATCTAGTAATTTTTAGTTTAAAACTAAATGTTGCATACAAATTATTGCAATGTTTCTGAACTTTAGTTTTTGTTATGTGAATTTTTGTTGTTGTTCTTCTAGTGGGTAATTTGCCTAGTTTCACAGTGAAGAATCTGTCTTCACTAAGTAGTATTCAGCTGTTGATCTGTTGATTCTGATTAGGTGTCTTTTTTTTTTCTACCTCCTATTTGCTGCTATGTATCTTGGACCCCTAGAAGTTCTCCCTTATGTCTGTGTAGTTAGTGATGAACTGAAGTTTAAAAAATATTTATATTCAAATCAAACTCTGTCCTGGTTTCAGAATATGTTGAGTCAAAGGGGCAGCAACTTCTCAGATCTTGCAAAGATTAGTTTTGCCTGTGAAGCATAGACACCCAACCAGGCGCAGTGGCTCTCACCTATAATCCCTGCACCCGAGATCGGCAGTTTGAGACCAGCCCGGCCCACACGGCGAAACCCCATCTCTACCAAAAATACAAAAAATTAGCCAGGTGTGGTGGTGGGTCCCTATAGTTCAAGCTACTCGGGAGGCTGAGGCAAGGGGATTGCTTGAACCCGGGAGGAGGAGGTTGCAGTGAGCTGAGATCGCCCCACCACACTCCAGCCTGGGCAACAGAGCAAGACTCCGTTTCCGGGGAGAAAAGAAAAGAAAAGAATAGACATCCATGGCCTATTTTTGCCTTCCCCCCACCCCTTTTTTTTTTTTTGAGACAGAATCTCACTCTGTCGCCAGGCGCCAGGCTGGAGTGCAGTGGCACAATCTTGGCTCACCGCAACCTCTGCCTCCTGGGTTCAAGGAATTCTCCTGCCTCAGCCTCCTGAGTACCTGGAACTACAGGCATGCACCACCACACCCAGCTAATTTTTGTATTTTCAGTAGAGACAAGGTTTCACCATGTTGGCCAGGATGGTCTCGATCTCTTGACCTTGTGATCAGCCCTCCTTGGCCTCCTGAAGTGCTGGGATTACAGGCGTGAGCCACTGCGCCCGGCCTTTCCCTTTTTTACTTTGTGATTCTCTTTAAATGTGTAGCTATATCATAAGCCAGAAATTGGTGCAGTTTCATTGGTGGATTTTGGAACTACTCAAAATAATGTCAGAGTATGGATATTTCATTCTAGTCGTTGCTCTAGGATACTGTAGAATACAGATAAAATGATAATTGTTTCTTCTAGATCATGGTTGACTCCTTTTGCTGTGCTCTAACAAGATTTTTATTTATAGGTACAAAATATGGGTGCACCTATAAAACACTACCCAAAACAAAATGTTTATAGAATTAATGACATCATCTATGAACCATGAATAGGTTCAGAAAAAGTGTTCAGAATTTTTCTATTGCTTCTTCCTACCTAGGTACTCTCCATTTAGTAAGGATTAAATTTTCAACAGTAGCTTTTTCTCAAGACAATTAGCGCATAATTTTATTTGGTCTATTCTTGCCTAAATTAAAGTGAAGAGTCTGAATATGATTTATTCGGTTATTACAACCTAATTATGAGAAGTCCTAATAAATAATAACATTATTGTGTGAAATTATGCTGACTAGTACAAAATAAAAACATAATATCCATTAGAATTAATTAATTTTATGTCTCTTTCAAATGGTTGTCAACTTCGTTGTGTTTAGGAAGTATTTCCACACATAGTACAAACATACTTTCTTTTAACATCTCTATCAACATATAATAAGATTATTATGAAATGAAATTTAAAATGTCTTCTATAGCTTTGGACAAATATTTAATTTATGCTACTTATTCCACCCCAACTTTGGAAATGTTGCTGAAATCTATTTCTATCAGACTTACAAACCACTTAATCTCCTGGGAAACTAGTCAATTTATTTCCAGAACACAGTTTCTATTCCATTTTTTCAGTCTTCACTCTATGCAAACAAAATTGCATGGTGTTGAACACATTATCACTGATAGGTTCCTTTTTTCATTTTCATGTTGAAAAACTCATCATTGCTCCTAAATTCTCCTATTACTTGAAAGTTAATCTGAAATGCTATTAACCTTATAATGCCTCTTCTAATTGTCTCTCACTATTCAATTGATTATCTTTTTTAAAATTTTTCTAGAATGTCTACTTTGCTAAAAGTAACTATTTTAACTTGTTTAAAATTATAGTTTACTTTTACCTTTATTACTTATTTATTTTACTTCAGACAAAAACATACCTTTACAATAATATATAATGTTTAGTAAATATTGCTTGCTACTAACATGTATTTTCAAATCTTCAAACTCAAAACAGCCATATATACTAAACACTAATATAATCTCATATCACAGATAAAACAAAGGGGGAGCTAAATGATTTTATAATTTCCAAAGATAACAGAGTTACTATGTTACCCGGTTGCAATTTTTCAGTTCAGCTACATTCAGAATCTGTCTTTAATATTCTGCTTTAGTGCAGAATATCTAAAAAATATTTTTGTAATGATCACTTAAGTTTTAATTAATTTATCAGTATTCATTTAATGCATAATTTATACCAATATATTGTAAGATTAAAACAGTGGACGAAACAGACAAAACGCCTTCTTTTTGTGACGCCAATATCAAATTTTACTAAACATAATAATAACAGTGATTAATCACAATAAGCATCAATAATAAAATTTATTGTACTTTATGATGAATTTACTAAATTTTAAAAATAATAGTAATTGGTGGCCACTATTAAATCCCATTTTACATATGATAAAATAAGATTTTCTTAGAATTCTATAGGGTTAATTTGCCACATTCCTAAATTTAAAATGCCTGTTCAAGCATAAATATTAGCATCGAGTTGTATAAAATGCAGCACTTTAAGAGCTTTAAATAGAGTACACAATGGGGGAGGTAAAACTTGCCTCTACCCTCTTAGTTCTTAGTTGGAAGAGATCACTCAAAGGCAGATCAGCCAGGGGAAAGCAAAAGTTTATTAATGCATGCAATATACATCACAGGAGAGCAACTTCAAGTAACTCCAATCAGTGGCTTAGAGTTCTGGCTTATACAGTATCTTCAATCAAGGACAATACATTTGTAAAGAAATAGCAGGACAAAAGCAAGTGGTTTTAGGTTTCCAAGGATGGAGAACTGTGCGAAGGTAAATACGGGAGAGGAAACTAACAGAGAAAGGTTTGTTTGCAGATTTTTCTGGAGCCATTTCCGGGATGATAAGAGTCTAAGGTTATGTCCAATAAATTCATATACTTCCTTTTAGGGAGAAAAGTGATAAAGAGAGCTTTTCACATACTTGCTGCTTTTTAATTGCCTTCAGCTCAATATAACTTATATCAAAGAGTTAGCATATTTTGGGGTCACCTATTCTAAATTTCTTCAATATGTAAAATATAATTTGGTGGAGCATACAATCATGAGGCCACACTGATACAGGGAGAAAAACACTGCAGACAAACGGGTTCAAAGATTAAGGTAGTCTTAGTAGAATTCAAACATTGTTAGTCATTCAAAAAACTGTTATGTAAAATTCTAGTCAGCAGAGCAGTGATAAGTTTAGGACTTCAGTATTGAGTAATCAGGGTGAGTAATTGGTGTCTGGATATAATTGACTGACATGAAGTATAAAGATACGGAGTTTGATAATTCTGATTTTTAAAAAATCCGTAAGTCTTTAAACTTTCAAGAACAGAAGAAGAGCATATAAGAAAAGAGAAAGCAAGCATAAATAGTAGGGCACAAGAGCAGACACGTCAGGGCAGTCAAAATGCAGAAGTTACCCAGTAGGAATAGAGGAGAACGAAAAGATGAAAGACATATTGTGCTCAATTCAATAAGCCGTTTCTGCCCACCATGTTAATGGTTATCATGCAGAGTAGAAAACTGCCAGAACCAATTTGCCAAGTCCTAAAAATGTAAGTCTTAGCATTGTAGTCTTTGACAGTGTTTCTCCATTTTTCAATTAGCACAATGTACAGGTCATTGCAAACCAAGGGTAAATGAAGAAGATATAGTATAAATCAATGGGAATAGTGGATAATAAATGTTCTCAATTCTATTATTACTTTTTATCTTTATTTAATTTGAAATCCATTGCCTCATATTACTTATAAAATAAGCATAATGATACATAAATGAAACATTTTAGCTGATTTCTCATGGGGAATTAAATTTCCTAAAGTCGTAAGTAGGCAATTATCCATTTTTAAACAAAAGTACATGATATAGTTGACTGAAAATGAGACTAGTGTCTTCCAAGTATGAAAATAGTATCATCTGATTAGCCTGAGTAAAATGATTAAATTGCTGTTTGCAGTTGAACAGATGAATGTCATTAATATTCTTTCTGTTTCAAATTGCAAGGTGTGACATAGGTATACAGACATCTGACTTTGTTTATATAGATACTTAGCAAGTGTTTGGAGACAGCTTACCCTATACAATTCATTAAGGCTTACAAAAAATATCTGACCATTGTATGCATTCAATTATAAATGTTTATGTAATTACCACTTGGAATCAGATAGTGTTTTGTGATCTGTAGATATTTAATGAATATAATCTTTAATATTGCCAACTTAAAATGAAAATCCTAATATCTAACAAACAAAATTGCATGCTTCAGGTAATATGTCAAATTAAGAAACTGCTGAAAACTTGGTTGAAAGTTTACTTATTTGTTTTTATTATTTATGTTGACCAGGATAAAAGGAGAAAACCTAAGAAAATATAAAATATATGAATGTATCTTTCTGAACTTTAATGAATACAAATGTTCAAGGCTGCTTTCAGCAACACTGATATAACTTCAGGAGAATTCATCAGGTACAGGTACCCAGCCTCTTGAGTATCTGGGAATACAGGTACTCAGCTACAGTTAATCACCTGAAGACAGTGCAACCACCTGTTCTACAGAAAGAGTTTTGGCAAAAACAAATTATTGCTTTATAATATTATGTCCAAGCACACTACTATACATTTCATATAATACATACTATATATTTTGTGCATGTTATGCTTAAATCTGGAATTTCAAAAATATTTTATTTTAATATTTTAGTAATTGCATAGTTTGGTTTGAATAGTTCTAGTTTGACCAAGCATTAATTTCTTAAGGACTATGGATTCTAGTTAGAGTAAATGATAAAAATATCAGCAATCACAAACAATATTAACAGCAACAGACATGTTTAAAATGTGGAAAATAATTGTCCTTATTACTGAAAGTATTTCAACATTTTCATCAAGCTTTATTCTTTATATATGACAACATTTTTTAATAAACTAGAGCTATATAATGGCAGATTACAGAAAATTGTTGAAGTGTATTACATCCATCATAGCATAGGTTTATCATTACTAGTAAGTGCAGAGGGCTATGTTTACAGATATCTGGGTTCTCATCTTTGAAGTATATTAAAATAAAGTGCATATACTTTTTGCATTATAATTTTTGAGATACATTTTATAATATGTAGTTTTGGCATTCATTTTGTCTGCATAATACAAAAACTAAAATCATAACCTAATCACCTCTGTATTCCTCTATAATCTTTTCATTATGAATTAAATCTTAACTACACTTTATGAAAATGTTGAATATTAAATAGCAATCTAAACCCCCTGTAAGAGAAAGGGATTCTTTATTATTATTTCTTGATGAGAGTAATATATCAGTATTTGTGTATTCTATAGAAACAAATGTACTAACCAAATTTTTTACAAATATAATTTTTTAAAAACTTTAAATTTGTGTTTTTTTGAGACAAGGTCATACCCTAGTTGCCCAGGCTGGAGTGCAGTGGTGCAATTATGGATCACTGCAGCCACACCTTCCTGGGCTCAGGTGATCCTCCCACTCAGCCTCTTGAGTAGCTGGGAATACAGGTACGCAACGCCATGCATGGCTACTTTTGTGTGTGTGTCTGTGTATTTTTAGTAGAGATGTGATTTCACCATGTTGCTCAGGCTGGTGTCAAACTCTTGGACTCAAGCAAGGCACTCACCTCGGACTCCCTGCTGGGATTACAGGCGTGAGCCACCGTGCCTGGCCAAACACACACATTTAATTACTATGGTTGTCTCTCAGAAGTGTCTTGCTATTATGCCCTTATATTTATTTCAAACACAGTTCCCCATTGCAGACCCTGATTGTCACTCACCTGGCCTCCCCATGGTTTCCTGGTCTCACGTTTCTTCCGTTTATACTAACTGATGCTAATTAAAAACAATAGAAATAACTAATATATTCCTTTCCTCAAATATTTTAATTGGCTCTTATTTTGGGATCCAGTGCAAAAATGGTCAACTCTGAGTTTAAAGGGCTTACAATCTGAGCACATCCTAAAACACTGGTGCTTGATAATTTAGCCTCTACTAATTACTTCAAACCTTAGACATAATTTTTATCAAAGTTCAAAACCTTTAAATGTTTACTTAACCTCTTTCCAAATCTTCTAAATTTCTTCACTATTTCTATAATTCTGTAAACAAAACACTTGATTTGTTTTTGTTCTGCTTTTGCGTTTCTCCCATCTGCCAAATCCACTTTCATTTATGCAACCATTCCTGTCTTATAGACTCACTAGATAACATTCTATAGAAAAAAGTGATATTCATTGATATTTAAGGATTGTGTCTTTAATAACACAATTGCACTTGTGATCAAGGTAACTTAGCATCTCCTTTGTACTTCTCTCCCTCTTGAAAGCTTATTGTAGTGACAGTGAAGAGGTGTGAATATAAGCAGACTAAAACGAGGAACCAGCAATAGTTGCAAGATTACAATAAATATGGGAAGCTTATATGATGATGGGATTATAACAATAGAAAAATCACAGCAGAGACAGGCACATCTTTGAGCATATACAGGGGAATGCTACTATAAGAAAGGAGCTCTTTTTAACTGAAGAATGCTTTCAGCATAGACCACACTGTAAAAGTATGCTGAGTTAAATGAAGAGTTAAGAAATCATGAGGATTAACTGAGTACCTATGTGTACATTTTACTCAAGTATTTCCCAGTTCTAAAATGGTGGCCAAGCATGGTGTCTCAAGCCTGGACTCTGGCACTTTGGGAGGCCGAGGCTGGTGGATCATGAGGTCAGGAGTTCAAGACCAGCCTGATCAACATGGTGAAACTCTGTCTCTGCAGAAAAAATGAAAATTAGCTGGTTGTGGTGGTGGGCATCTGTAATCCCAGCTACGCAGGAGGCTGAGATAGGAGAATCACTTGAATCCAGGAGGTGAAAGTGGCAGTGAGCCGAGATTGCTCCACTGCACTCTAGCCTGGGGGACAGAGTAAGCCTGTCTTAAAAAAATAAATAAATAAAATAGATAAATAATTAAAAATAGACAATAAAATAAAATGGCATGTGTTATACATGAGTAGACACCGGTCTTTGAAGTGAAGCTGCAGAAATACTCTCTGTGTTTTAAAAATCTTAATGATCTATTCCCCTGGAAAATACCAAATCTTCAAAAATGGCATTTAGAGGCTGAATATAGGAACTTTCTTTTAGATCCTTTTTCTTTCTTTGTCCTTCTTGGTTTTTTTTCTTCTTTTCTTTTATTTAAACAGGAATAGTGCAGCCTACCTGCCATTCTGCATGCAAAACTTAAATCAGTCTTCCTATTAACACACCACCATACTTATAATAAACAACTATTAATCAGGGGTGATGCATTATTGATGATACTGACAGGAGGCAGACAAATTCCTAGGCAGACAGGGATGGGTCCCTGGTGAAACTGCACCTTCAAGCAAGGACAGTCTGAAGTCTGAACACCAAGCTACCAGTTCTCAATAGAGTCTACAGACCACAGTGAGAACTTTCATTCCTGATTGGTCCTGGGCCAAGGTCCAAGGCAAAGCCTTCACTTCAGCCCCCAACTGGTTCTTAACACTAACTTACCTCTTTCTGAAAGGCGTTTTTTACAAGCCTACCTGTAAACCAATCAGTACATGTTTCCCCATTCCAATCTGATAAAAACCCCAGACTCAGCCTCACAACTGTCAACCCACTTTTGGGTAGGTCCCCTATTTGTGCTGAGGGCTTTCTTTCTGTTGCTCAATAAAATAATGCTCTGTCTTACTCTCCAGTGTCTGCATATCTCATTCCTCTCAGTCATGAGACAAGAACTCAGAACTTGCCAAACTGCGAGAGTGGAAGAGCTGTAAGAGTCCTTCCCACTCGCTGAACTGTGGGAGTGAAGCAGCCATAACTCTAATGGCAGTATACAGTCATTACTAGCAATGTGCAATAATCAACCTAATTTTTAATCTTAAAAATAACCAGAAAGTAGTAGATATCGATACTCATGCTAGATAATCTCAAGAAGAGAGAAAAACATCAAAAGAAAAGAAAATTTCAATATTTTGAAACAGTTTTTTGTATATTTCTGTTTTATGTGAAAAAATGATAGATAAATATTAAGAGAAACATAAAATGTTCAAAAATAAAAAATATATAGGTTTACAAATATGAGGATTTTAATATACAAAAAAGAAGAAAAAGTATGAAGAATTTTTCTGCCTATAGAACAACAACAAAGAGATAAAAAGTAATAAATTAGAAGATACATACAAGATCTGTCAAAGAGTGCTACAAAAGAAAATGGGAAAATACAAAATTTATAAAAGCACATCAAGTACAGAGCTGAATGAATCACAAAAAACAAACATTATGCCTACACAAAATCCTGCACAGGGATGTTTTCAGCAGCATTGTGCATAATTGTCAAAGCTTGGAAACAACTCAGATGTCTTTTGGTAGATGAATGGGTAAGTTAACTGTGGTACATCCAGAAAATGGCATATTATTCAGGGCTGAAAAGAAATTAACTGATAGCCATGAAAACTCATGCAGGAACTTTAATTGCATAGCAGTAAGTCAGGGAAGCCAGCCTAAAATGCTGTATACTGCATGATTCCAACTATATGACATTCTGGATAAGTCAAAATCATGAAACAATAAAAATATTCATTGTTGCCTAGGGTTGGGGGAGAAGGAGGAATGAATAAAACGGAGAAGTTTTAGGGGAGTGAAACTACTCTATATGATACTACAATGGTGAATACATGTTATTATATACTTGTTCAAAACCATAAAATGTACAACACTAAGCTTGAACCCTAATGTAAACTATGAACTTTTGGTGATTGTTATGCGTTAAAGTACATTCATCAATTGTAACAAATGCATCGCCCTGACAGGGGATGTTGACAATGAAAGGCTATCAATGTGTGCTGGCAGAGGTATATGAGATATCTGTACATTTCACTCAATTTTGCTGTTAGGTTTAAAAATACAATCTATTAAAAAAAACACATTACTTTGGGAGGCCTAGGTAGGTACATCAATTGAGGTCAGGTGTTAGAGACAAACCTGGCCAACATGGAGAAACCCAATCTCTACTAAATATACAAAAATTAGCTGGGCGTGGTTGTGGGCACCTGTAATCCCAGCTACTCAGGAAGCTGAGGCACACGAATCATTTGAGCCTGGGAGGTAGAGGATGCAGTGAGCCAAGATCATACCACTGCACTCCAGACTGGGTGACAGAGTGAGACTGTCTCAAAATAAGAAGCAACAACAACAGAAACAAACACATTAATACTTGAGAAAATTCACCAGTTATTAAGAGAAAATAGTTAAAAAATATTCCAGAGATAGAGAAAGAGAGCAAACAGACATTTACAAAACTTAACATTCTCAAAATGTGGTGGTATAAAATATTTGGACTTTCGTTTTCAAAATTTTCAGAAAATAACACAGATATGGTGACATAGTGGTGAAAATTTTAATGCCTAGGTTAATGCTGCCAATTACTAATTGTATCAAAGTTTGATCTAATACTGATTTTATCTAATATTAAATTGTATCTAACACTAAATAAATGAATTAACAATGACCAGATTATGTAGCATAAAATAACTGAATCTCAGCCTCTGCAGCAACCAGCTCAGAAAACCAAACTATCAGCTTTACAAGCAATTGACCCAGAACAGTCAAGATTTGGTCAGTGACTCCCCACATTCCTATGTTTTGCTGCTTCCTCTCAGGACCAATGAGAGATATGCTCCCCACACCAATCATGTAGGATGCCCTGCCTCAAGCTAGCTGTCCTCAAATTTCATCATGTGAGCAATCTCCAAACATGCCATACCTAAAGGCTTCCTTTTCTCCCTTTTGGGGGAAAAAAATTTCTCACCTCGCTGCCTATGAGTATCTGCCAAATGCAAGTGATGATGGCAAGCTCTGAATAAATTGCTTCTATTTATTTGTTCTCTTTGGCATGGTCATCATTTATTTATGTCTGTTTTGTATTTTTTTTTCCCACACAATTCTCTAGGAGAAACAACCCATTAAGTTGAGGTCTATTACATCTCTTAGGTTACCAAAAACACATTTTACAAATTTCCTTTTCCATTTTATCTCACAATGCTGCACATATTTATATTGATTATATAAAGTCAAATCTTTACCTCTTGTACTCTTCCATTTGCCCAAAACATTTTCTAATTTGCTAGACAGATCACATCTACTTGCTTGTATGTCATTACAGCAAGCACATACTGCACATCTTTTACAGACATACAGTAAGTCTTCACTTAACATTGTCCACAAGTTACTGGAAACCGTGACTTTAAATGGAATGATGGACAGCAGGTCGGAGGTAGGAGGCCTTGCAGAAGTTGTTTTCCTCCACCACCTCGCTGGGCTGGTCACAGCAGGATCTGGTCAAAACAATGCAGTCAAGAGGCTGGCCAAAACCAGCAGATGGTGACAAAAGCGACCTCTAGTTGCCCTCACTGTTCATTAGCATAAAGATACTCCCCCTGGTGCCGTGACATTTTACAAATGCCATGAAAATGGGCCATGGCAATGGTCCAGACATTACCTTTTATGATGTGGAAACTCCCCTCCCTTTTTCCAGAAAGTTCTGAAAAACCCAGCAGCCCATGCAGTCACTGCCGACTCTTGGGGCACACTGCCTGTGGTTTGGCTCTGTTCTACAAGGAACAAAATCACTTCGGTGAAAGTCGCTCTCCCTCACCATTAGCTCACTCTTGAATTCTTTCTGGGCAAAGCTGGGTCGCTATTGGGCTAGGCCCCAACTTTGGGCCTCATCTATTCTGCATCGGGTCCTAAAATAAGGTTCTTTTCTTCAATGTTGCTTTATTATCATGTTGTTGAAGAACAAGATTGGTTTCATTATATATCTTTTCACTTAAACCTGCAGTTTTTAAGAATCTTTCTAGCATGATAAGCGAGGACTTGTTGTACTACTAATAATGCTAAAACAATTTTCTTGCAACCGCTCATGAAATCCATATGATTTATCAACTTCTTCCTTTCCTGATAGAAACTTAAGACTGGAATCTGTGTTTCCCATCTTTAGATAAAAGTCAAAATATCATTTCTGCTACTATTGCCTTGTATTTCAGAGCAATGATACATGCTATTTCATTTATTTTATTAGAACAATGTTTAATTATACATAATTTTAAATCTCAAAGTAAAAAAAATAAAAGGTCTTTCCTAGGGGAAAACAGAAGCTCTAATTGTAACTCAGTTGTGCATGAATGTATTAAAAATATAATATTTTAGGTTTCCTTATTTGTGTTACATTTGTTTTTTAAGACAATCTTACATTTTGATACTGTTCTTTTTTAACCTTCCCAATTTCACCTGGGTTTTATATAAGAACTTCAAAATGATTGTTTGATGAATCTTTCAAACCTTCTTTTTGTGTTTGCTCGTTGTTTTTGACAGTTAATTTTCTTCTAATTTCAAATTCCATGCTACATCCTCTTTAAGTCACCTGCTTCTGTGATTTATTTTATATCACTGCCACAGTTTCTCTGGGCACATAGTGTTTCCCTAGAGTCAGGGTCTTGAAAATCACATTTGTCACTGAGCCCTTGTGCCTAAAGAAGGATCTGATGCTATTGCTCAGAACATCTTTGATAAGTGAACTAATGACCTTCTTAGCACGCATTAATATCATGTGGGTGTCTCATGATGTTATCTTTTCTATTTCCCTAAGTGTTTTCATTTTTACTCTTATGTTTCTTCCAAAACCTCCCCAAACTTTGATTTTAAAAAAGACCTGACTTCCTTTATTTTTTCCTGATCCACTACAAGGTGGATCTTCAAAGGAAATGAAATCATTAAGTTGAAGAGATACTGGCACATCTGTATTTATTACAGCCATATTCACAACAGCCAAGATGCAGGATAAACCTAAGTGCCCATCAATGGATGACTATATATGAAAAATGTGAAACACACACACACACGTACACACACACACACAATAATATACTATTCAGCCACAAAAATAATAAAATTCTGTCATTTGCAGCAACATGGATAGCCTAGAGGGCATTATGTTAAGTAAAATAAGCCAAACACAGAGGGAAGAACACCACATGATCTCAATTATACGTGGAATTTAAAAAGTTGAGGACAGAAAAGTCAAGAGTAGAATAGCAGTTACCAGAAGCAGGAGAGGGTAGGGAGGAGGGGTGAGCAGGGAGGGGTTCGTCAATGGCTACAATGTTACAGTTAGATAGGAGCGATTAGTTCTGGAGTTCTATTGCATAGTGCTGTGACTATGTTTAATAATAATGTATATTTCATGATAGCTAGGATAGAGGATGTAAATGTTCTCACCATAAAAAATGACAAATGCGTGAGGTGATGAACATTCTAATTTCCCTAATTTAATTGTTAGGTGCTGAAAAAAAAAGTATTGAAGCTGTATTTGTCTGTTCTCATAGTGCTGTAAAGAAATACTTGAAACTGAGTAATTTATAAAGAAAAGAGGTTTACTTGGCTCATGATTCTGTGGGCTCTACAGGAAGCATGAGGCTGGCCATCTGCTCAGCTCCAGAAGAGACCTCAGGAAACTTAAAATCATTGCAGAAAGCAAAGGGGGAGCCAGCACATCACATGGCCTGAACAGGAGGGAGAGAAAGATGGGGGAGGTACTACACACTTAGAAACAACCAGATCTCAGAAGCATTCACTTGCTATCATGAGAGCAGCACCAAGTGGAAAATCCACCCCCATTATCCAATTACCTCCCACCAGGCCCCACCTCCAATATTGGGGATTACAATTCAACATGAGCTTTGGGTGGGCACACAGATCCAAACCATATCAAAACATCATGCTCTGCCTCATAAATATTTATACTAATTATATGACAGTTAAAAAGAAAATAAAACAAAAAATATATAACCTTAATAAAATGACATATCTCTCTGATATTTTGTGGTTTTAATAAATTTAAAAAAAACTGTGACTGACAATCTGATTAGTAGAATTACTACAAATTTCTTGCAGAAATCTCAGCTATTTTTTACCAACTTATCTTCAGTTTGTATCAAGGTTTTGTTTTCAAGAATCTAAAATAAGGAAACGTATGTTCCTTTACTTGAATTGACAATAAAACTGCCTTCCACATAATCTCTTTGTGGGCAATTACTTTGTTCTTTATGTAACAGCCTCACATAACAAACTTTCTTGAAAAGATTTTTCCCTTGATCTTCTCCTCTCACATATGCTACATATGTTTCCCTTCTATTTTTCTTCCTCTCATCACTTTCATAAATCATATATAAATCAACACTGTTTGTTCTGTCCTTTTTCCTGTCTCCTAATTTTCATAATATTAATTCTTTCAAAAAACACACTGAAACAATAGTATGCATCTGGGACTATGTTAATTTCTGATTATGTAAAATTAATAAAAGGATGTTCTCTGTCCTTAATAATCTCACTAATGGGTACATAGGAAATTAAATTAAAACTGCAATAAACATAATAATTGTTTTAATAGAAATATTATGAAAATCCAGTAGAAGTCCAGAGTATCTAGAGAAACTGATCACTCACAGGATAATTATAAACATTTGATAAATTTTTACAATTGGGCTGAATACTGAAAGTAAATATGGTTTGCTCAGAAAAATTGACTAGAACATCCAAAGCCAAAGAAAGATAAGATATAAATACATCATAATGTGAAATAGCCTAGGAAGTGATAAGGAGTTTAGCATAGCTGAAGTGTAGAGAAAAAAGAGGAGAATGTTAAAATATGAGAACTCAAGTATTCTTCCTAACCTTTCAAATTGGTGATTAAACTTTTAGTATGTCTATATTAAATGGGTACATGTACAAATGGGCACAATCGTACACAAACAGTGGGGATGTCAATTATTTTAACCTTTACAGAAAACAAATTTTCAAAAGACACAATAGTTTCTTTAGTTATTAATATTTGGGCCAGGTGCAGTGGCTCATGCCTGTAATCTCAGCACTTTGGGAGGCTGAGGACGGCAGATCACGAAGTCAGGAGTTCAAGACTAGCCTGGCCAACATGGTGAAACCCTGTTTCACCAAAATTTAGGCATGTTCACTAAAATTTAGGCATACCTGGTGTCTCGTGCCTGTAATCCCAGCTGCTCGGGAGGCTGAGGTAGGAGAGTTACTTGAACCCTGGAGGAGAAGGTTGCAGTGAGCCAAGATTGCACCACAGCAGTCCACTCCAGCCTGGGTGACAGAGCAAGACTCCACATCAGAAAAAAAAAAAAAAAAAAAAAAAAGAGCTGGGCGTGATGGTTCATGCCTATAGTTCCAGCACTTTGGGAGGCCTAGGTGGGTAAATTATCTGAAGTCAGGTGTTCAAGACCAGCCTGACCAACATGGTGAAACACCATTTCTACTAAAAATACAAAAATTAGCTGGTCGTGGTGGTAGGTGCCTGCAATCCAAGCTACTTGGGAGGCTGAGGCAGAAGAATCACTTGAATCCAGGAGGCAGGGGTTGCAGTGAGCCGAGATGGTGCCATTGCACTCCAGCCTGGGTAACAAGAGTGAAACTCTGTCTCAAAAAATAAATTATTAATATTTGTTAGATCACACCCTTCACATCGATAGATTATATAAAAGTGAACGTGTATTTGCTCTAGGATTTAATTACAAGAATGTTTGCTTAAATGTTGAAGTATTGTAAAGTAAACTCATACTCAGAAAATGGGAGTACCAATTTATTGGTACCCAGATATCTTATGATGATTTTTGTAGTATGTTTAACAACATGGCAAGCTGTTAATTATATATTATTAAAATAAACCTGTAAATGAGTATACACTGTATATTTTTAATATCTTTTATGTATACATCTATGTATATATCATATAGAAAGTAGGGATAGATATGTCAAAATATTAATTATGAATATTTTAGGTGATATAGTTTAAGAAATTTAAATATTTTTACATGTGTAATATTTCAAAAGAAAATATTTTGTTGTAATAGCAAATACAAATACTACACCAAATAGACTTATCATCAAGTAATTGTCACTGTCTTCATTCAAAGTATCCTTAAGCATTTGAAATGAGATTTTCATGCTAGAAGGCATTTTAAGATAATATGAGTAAAGGAGAGTATATGAGGTGGGAGAAGTAGACAAAGATATCACCATTAATAACAACAGCATGTCAATAGCATGCCAAAGAAGACAGACAGAAATGGACAATAAAAGGAAGCAAGACAATAACAATAAGTCTAGAATTCATGTAAGTGCTTCAAAGATCCACTTTCATGGATCATTTCAAATGTTCTTTAAAATAAATACACATTGAGGAGTAGAAATAGTTTCTTGAGCAATTATTTAAAAAAATCTTTTGAAAAATAACATTAGCTGACTTGATTATAAAATATATGTGAGGCAGATATGACTCTCATTTTTTTTTTCTTCCACAAAATTCTTTTTCAGCTTTGAAAAATTTATATATTCTACTGACATAGCATTTTATATAGTTTCGAGTTCCATATTAATAGCAACATATAAAGTAGTCCAAGTAGAGAACAAAATATTCAATAGATTTGATGATACAAATTTCCAGAAGTCTGCCACTGCTGATTTTTGAAGTGCCTTCTCTCTTTCTCTCTCTCTCTCTATCTCTCTCTGTGTGTGTGTATCCTCTGTGTGTGTGTGTGTGTGTGTGTGTGTGTGTGTGTGTGTATGTGTTGTATAGTATGTATCTCCAATTAATGGGAACAATAAAATCATTGACTCTCTTGGATTTAATTTATTGTAAATGTAAATAAAAATGTATCATTTTTATTTATTGATATTCATTTTTTTATTTTATTAAACTTAATCTTATAATTAATTGAGAGAAAAGGGTAACATTTTGTTTAAGATTATTGTTGCAGTCTGCTTAGTCCCTAGTTCAGCTAGGTACAAGTTCTTGTCCCATGACCAAGAAGAAGGAGGCATGCAGGCACAAGAGAGTGAATAGAGTAAGATTTATTAAGCAAAACGAAAACTCTCAGCAAAGAGAGAGAACCAGAAATTGGGTTGCCAGAAATAGGGCTGAGTTCTGGGTCTTTTATGTGGCGAGATTAAGGAAATCTTCTATGTGTTCTGCCTAAATGGGAGGGGTAAGTTTATCTCTTAAGAGTGTTGGATGCAAATGTATGCCTAAGGTTGTTGCATGCAAACTCATGCCAGGGTTTGGCCAGAGTGACTGCATCTTGGCTATTACCCATGAGTGCCTAAGTGAAGCCCACAGAAGGGCTAAAACCACAATGCTAATGACATGTTAATGATATTAAAAGGAGTTGGGTCAAGTTAAGGACATTTAGGTTGATTTATTGCACCTGCACCTAGTTTTGGACAGTCCCTTCTGGGCAACATCCTGACATTAGAGGAAGTTCTTACTTGCATTTCTTCCCTCTAGCTGCAGGGGTGGCGCAGGTGCAGTCACGTGAGTATTTTTTCACTACCAAGACCCTCCCTATTAGTCTGCCTAGCCTCTAATTGCCAGTCTTTAACTGCCTCCTGTCTCATTACTATGTTTGGTTTTTCCAGAAATGAGGGTATAGGAAGTCATTTCAATACTTTTCATTTGACATTGGCCCATTTTAAGAAACTTAGCTTAATAAGGAATTCTGTGTATTAATGCACTTTGAGCAGGCTAAGCTTTGATATCAGATTCTTGGTAATTATTAAAGGTAATTTTGTTTAGGCAATCCACTTTATCCTAGTAGTACATTGCTCAAAATGTTTTATCTTAATAATTTAAATATTTGAAACATTCCTTACAGTGCACTAGCTCCAACAATAAATCACTTTGTTTTGTTACTTACTATATATAGTATTTAGCTTTGTGTGTGTATCTATAGCTATATAGACACAGATATATATATATATATATATATATATATATATATATATATATATATGATGTAGTTCAATTTAGGTAGAAATATTTATTACAATCAATTACACTGTGAATAAAAAATGTTCAAAACCTATGTTATTTTCATCCTCTTAAAAAGCATCTATTTTCAGATTCATTAATGAGTTTGGAGAAATAAAACATGTTATATAAACTCTAATTTTGAGTAAACAAATACTTATTAAAAGGCAATCAGGAGAATTATTTTTCAATTTCAAATCAAAGAATAACCCTTGGAAAAGAACAAAATAATGTGTGCTTTCAATTTGAAATTTTGAGTAGTATCACTATTGAAACTATATGTTACATTTAATGAGATTAATATAAATATCAGTTTTCCGATACTGAATGCAATAAATTGAGCTCCTTTGCTTTGCACTGAGCTCCTTTGCATATCATTGATGATGATACAATCATCAGTCATATAGACAATACCCTTATTTTAGAGTTAAAGTTGGAATACTGTAATTAACAGTTTTCTGTGGAATAAACTCAATTATTTTAATGAGGGGAACTTTTCATCAGCGGCCCGAGGGAATTATGAAGTCACTCTAGTCACTGAACAAACAGATCCTATTCCCTAAGAAAGCTATTAGTCAACCTGTGTATGCATCCATTTGCTAATACTAATGCTCACACATATACACTTAGGAAAGTACAAATTTATTCTGAATTACTGGCACAATGGTTATCATAAAATTTTTTGCCCATGTTTGTGAGACTTAAAATTAATTATGTATGCTTTGTCACACTATTCAGGGTCAACATTTAACCAGGAGAAGAAAATAGATATCAATTTATATAAATAGATGTATTCTATTTTAGAACCATTATCTTTTAAGGTATAAATTTAACTACTGTATGTTTTAAAGTTAGAATGACAGCATATTAAAGCAAACACACTTGTGAGACTAGTATTTCTTAATAGAAGATGCAAAATTGGAAAAAAACGTGATGAAAGTTAGCAAAGATGACAATATGTAAGGTGAATTTTTTACTTATGATATTTTCAAGCACTTCATGTCCACTAGTGTATTTTACATAAAAACTAATAATTTTTGATAAAAATGATTCTCAATTTTAACAAAACTTTGTTTATACAATGGAAAATAAAATCCAAATCTTTTACATAATCTAAAGCTTTTTCCCAAAATTTGAATTAGTATGCATTTATTATTCCATCCACAATTCCATGCATCACTCAAATGTTTGGATGCAAAAAGAAATATCAGAGATTTCTTATTTCAGATTTTATATGAATGACTCTCTCACCAGAATTAACTCTTAAACCTTCTTTTATCTTATTTGAGGGACCATTCCAGTGCTAACACCTTCTATTTTTTTTAATAATAAGAAAAGCATAGGGACTGATTTGTGTTTCATAACCATTCAGTGTTATTATTAATGAAGTAGAAAGAAATAGAACCCAAACAGAGAGCAGCAGAACTATTTGAGTATAAGAGAGGATCAAAATCAAGGCACATGTAGAGTGAGACTCTAGGAAACCATGGCAGAAATATAACTGAAGTTTTACAAACCTAACTAGAAATTTTATTACTCATGTGTGATGAAAAAACAAGTGGGGATAAGTCATCATAAAAAAGAGAGAGATAATCATCATCATTTGTCTTTTATTTGATATATGAATATGTTCAAACTTGAATTTTAAGGGAAAATTGAAACAGTCTAGTGCTTATAGAATTTAAAACCAAGCTTACATATAATCAGGGTGGTATGGAAATAAATTATCTACATTTTACAAGAAAATGCAGCCACTTTGAAGGAAGATATAGTTTCAGACCCTCAATTTTTTTTTAGTGATAAAGAAGAATATCTCATTTTGCATTACAAAAAATGCAGCAGCAAGAGAAAGAAGGAAATAATAAAAGAATAGCCTATAATTTCATTATTTGAGTACAAATAGGTAAAATAATGAAGAAGTTATATAAAAACATAAAGAATTTTAACAGAAATTTTAGAAGATATAAAAATAAGTCAGGTAATACAAATCACAAAAGCCAGAATCTCTGAAACGAAACATTCTTTGGGTAGCCTGAATAGCAGGTCAGTCACATCTTACAGAATTCATGACTTGAAAAATCAAGCAAATAATAAACTTTGAAAAACATTAAGAATAAAAAAGGAAGGAAAAAAAGTAAGAAATAAGATAGTAAAAAATGCTCATTGAATATAGCCAAAGGCTTTAAAGTTGTAACTATAGTTCAAAATGGAAATGAGTGGGTAGGAGAACATGATAAAACAAATCTTTTTTTTTTTTTTTTTATTCTGAGAAGTGCTTTATGGTGTAGGGAATAGTACTATATATCAACAAGTGAGGTTATGGGTTTTTAACAGCTCCACTATCTATCCATTTGAGGACTGTGGAGCTGGTACAGGGACAGAAGCAGGGATTATGCAAAGGTTCAGAGTAGACTGGAAGCCAAATCCTTAATCTACTTCTAGCTCTAACGTTACACTTCCCACCTCCTATATCTGTGGCAAGTGATGCTGAGGGTCAATATACCTTTTTAAAGTTGACTCGATTTCCTCTTTTTTTAAAAAAAAAAAAAGAGAGAGAGAAAGAAAAAGTGGGAGAGAGAACAGAATTCTTGCTCTATTGCCAAGGCTGGAATGCAATCTTAAAAAGGTATTAAAAACCTCTTTTATGCCATCCATTATACTTAACAACAGAGACAGAAAGGAATACAGGAAGAAAATAACGAACAGTCAACCAATATTTCATTTAGGTCTGTGAGATACTATGCAAATACTAAAGAGTAATTCACTTTCTGTTATATAGTCACTTTCAGAATGGGTGTATTATAAATTAACAATGCGATGTCAAAATCTCCCGCCATTATTGTGCGGGAGTCCAAATCTCTTTGTAAGTCAATAAAAACTTGTCTTACGTATCTGGGTGCTCCTATATTAGATACGTATATATTTACAATCATTAACTTCTGTTGTTACATTGATCCTTCTACCATTATGTAATGTCCTTCTTTGTTTCTTTTAGTCTTCATTACTGTAGACAAGAGTTACAACTCCTGCTTTTTTTTTTCTCTCCATTTAATTAGTAAATCTTCTATCCATTTTTTAAGTCTTTGTGTATCATTGCAAGTTGGATCTGGACACTACATACCAATGGATTTTAACTTTTTATTCAATTTGCCTGTCTGTGACTTTGATTAGGGCACTGTATTCATTTAAATTTAGAATTAATATTAATATTTGTGAGTTCAATATTGTAATTTAACGCTAACAGGCTTTTTTGCCTGCTAGTTGATATAAATTCTTCATTATGGAGATGCTCTTTACGTTTTAGTGAATTTTTGAGATAACTGATACTGGTTGTTCCTTTCTGTTTGTAGTGCTTCTTTCAGAAGATCTTGTAAAACAGGCCTGGTGGTGATGAAATCTCTGAGTCCTTGCTTGTTCATGAAAAATTTTATTTTTCCTTCATTTTTAAAACAGTTTGGCAGGATATGTGATTCTGGTTAAAAATTCGTTTCTTTAAGGATATTGAATATTGACCCCACTCTCTTCTAGATTGTAGCGTTTCTGCTGAGAGGTCTGCTGTGAGTCTGATAGACTTCCCTTTATAGGTAATCTGACCTTTCTCTCCAGCTGCCTTAAAATTTTCTCTTTTATTTCAACCCTAGTAAATCTAGCAATTATATGTCTTGGAGTTGGTCCACTTGAGGAATATCTTTGTGGTGTTCTCTGGATTACCTGGAGTTAAGTATTATCCTGCCTTACTAGGTTAGGAAAGTTTTCCTGAATAATATCCTGAAAAATATTTTCCAACTTAGATTCATTCTCTTCATGACATTCAGGTACACCAATCAATCGTAAATTAGGTCTTTTCACATAGTCCCATATTTCCTGGAGACTTTGCTCATTCCTTTTAACTCTTTGTTCTCGAATCTTGTCTTCTTGTTTCATTTCGTTAAGTAGGTCTTCGACCTCTGATATCCTTTCTTCTGCTTGATCAATTCAACTGTTAAAACCAGTGCATACTTGGCAAAGTTCTCTTATTGTGTTCTTCCGTTCAAATAATTCTCTTATATTCGTTTCTAAATTATCTATTCTAATTAGGATTTCGTCAAACCTTTTTTCAAGGTTCTTTGTTTCTTTGCATTGGGCTAGAACATGTTCTTTTAACTCAAAAAATTTCCTTATCATCCACCTTCTGAAGCCCATCTCTGTTATTGGAACGCACTCGTTCTCCATCAGGCCTTGTTTCCTTGATGAAGAACTGTGATCCCCTGTAGAAGGAGAAGCATTCTGCTTCTGGGTATTCTCAGCTTTTTCAAGCTGGTTCCTTCCCATCATTGTAATTTTATCCACCTGTTGTCTCTGTAATTACCTACTTTCAATTTAGGTCTCTGAGTGGACGTCCAACTTGTTGGATCCCAATGCCGAAATCTGAGCAACCCACTGCACCGGCTAAAACCGTGGCATTAAGATTCATGGTGCTTTTCTGCTCGGGGATCTCTGGTCTGGCTTCCCTCTTGAATCCTTATTTCAATCATGTAAATGGGCAACTCACTTTCCCAGAGATCCAAACATCGATCAAAAGGGAAGCTCGTCCCATTTACTCTGCACCAAAAACCACCGCACTGAAGTGCCGGCAAAACCACCACGCCGGCCACAAGAATCTCACTGGCGACCCATGGGGCTCCTCCACTGGGAATTCTAGTCTGTAAGCAACAAAAATTCTGAAAATGTGGCGTCCTCTTGTTCTGTGGCTTTCTCTGGGAGCTACAATCCCGAGCTGCTAGTAGTCAGCCATTTTGGACCTCTCTCGATAAAACAAATCTTAACGTAGACAATGGCTGAAAATTTTCTAAAACTGATTAAACATTTTACCCAGAGTTTACAAATAAAAAATCATTGTCTCAAAGAGGATAAAAATGAAGAAAATAAAACTTAGACACCTTATAGTTAAGCAGACAAAGACAAAAATTTTAAAAGAAATCTTAATAACAACCAGAAGACAAATGACTTTAAATAGCAACAATAGGACTGAGAGCAGACATTTTAATAGGAAATGTAAAAGCAAGATTTCGTTATTATTATTATTTTTGAGACAGAGTCTTGCTCTGTTGCCCAGGCTGGAGTGCAGTGGCATGATCTCAGCTCACGGCAACCTCTACCTCCTGGATTCAAGCAAGAACATTTGGCTAATTTTTTACTTTCAGTAGAGGAAGAGTTTCACCATGTTGACCAAGCTGGCCTCGAAATCCTGACCTCAAATGATCTACTTGTCTTGGCCTCCCAAAGGGAGGCATGAGCCACCATGCCTAGCCTAGACTAATGTTTTTAAAATGTGAAATATCCCTTGTGAGTACTGCAAAATAATATTCTACACTAAGAAAAAATGATGTCTTAAAATTAATAGGAGGTTAATATTTGTTTTACAGAAGATTTTCTTTTTTTAATTGCCACCAGGACACTAGCACTGCTATTAAAATGAGCCATGGAGGATGAATGAAAAATGATCTCAGCTTGAAAAAAGGAATAGCAGAAACAAACCTCATGTTAGAATGAGAAAAATATGTGAGTAAATATAAGATCATTTAAAGCTATAGAAAAATTAACAATTATATGAGGCTAATAAAAGAAAAAAGAAACTAAAAGGTAAACCATGTATTACCAAAGATAAAAAGGGACTTTTTTGTTTTCTTTTGAGACAGACTCTCCCTTGGTCGCTGGAGCTCGAGTGCAGTGGTGTGATCTGGGCTCACTGCAACCCCCACCTCCTGGTTCAAGCAATTTCCCTGTCTGAGCCTCTCGAGTAGCTGGGATTACAGACATATGCCACCACACCCAGCTAATTTTTTTGTGTTTTTAGTAGAGATGGGTATCACCATGTTGGCCAGACAGGTCCTGAACTCCTGACCTTAGGCAATCTGCCAGCTTTGGCCTCCCAAAGTGCTGTGATTACAATTGTGAGCCACTGTGCCTGGCAAAAAAGAAATATTTTATAAGAGTAAAGTTATAATTTCAACTGGAGAAAAAAAAGAGGCCTAAATTAAATTGTACTTACTAATATTACTATAAAATATATATACATAAAACTTAATATAACAAAAAGAAGAAAAATAGGTCAATGTAAATCACAGTGGTGAAATGTTAATACACATTTCTCAATAATCTTAGGGCAAGGTGGTAAAAATTTGATGAATATAAAGATTGTAGTAGCCTGATTTATCAGTTATACCAAATTAATACTACTTGCAACAACTATAGAATGCCAACACCTTTATAATTAGATGAAACATATATTAAAGTAGACCATATACTGTGGGATTCTTGTGAGAGTTCCCTGCTAAACTAGGGTTCCAGAATGGAAAATGAGATGGAGTTGGATATTATGTTTACAGTGCGCCTTTCACAAGATACTTATTTTACCTGGTGGGTTATCTAATGCCTTGTTGTCCTACCCGCCACTGGTGGATTCATCCCACAGACTCTTTTTTATACTGGCAACAACCCTGTGTCTCTGGTCTGATGCATGTCCAGTTTATGCCAGCCTAATTCACAGTTCTTTGGAAGGAAAGTAGAAATTCAATATACCACCACAATAAGAAACAAGTTCAAAATTCTTTATTTACAGATTCTGAGAAAGGAAACCAATATGAGTCTAGAAAATAGTACATAGGTCATTAGAGGCCAGAATTAAAAGAGAGAGAGCGAAACTAGTGAAGTGAGACAGAGAGGGTGGAAGAGAGACAAAGAGAGCGAGTGAGAAACAGAGAAGGCACAAATGAAGTGACAGAGAGAGAGAGAGAAAGAGAGGGAGAAAGCACAAGCATGTGGCAACTATCACTATGTATCAGGGAATAGTGTGTGGGTTACTCTAAGTCTGTAGGCAATTTCCTGAATGATGTATTTAAGGAGAGAAGGGGAAAGCGGAGAGCCCTGGTTGACTAGGCAAAAGAGATGCTTCTAAGTTCCTACCACTGGCCACTGGCTTGATAAAGCTGGGTGAGGTGTGGAACAAACCAGGAACTTCGTCAAGGGTGACTGTGCCCTGCTTCAGACATAAGAAGGTTAAATACGTCTTCAAAGTGGATGCTGAGGCAACATAAACTTTTAAGAATTTACTACAGGAATAAAGCAATTAATTCAGAGTTTGAGTAACTGAATGTATTTAAGTAGAAATTAACTACAAATGAATATGAGATAACTAAAAAGACCCAGATGTTTGAAAAAAAAAAATAAATCATTTTTGAGTGCAGCATGAGCCAAATGAGAAATCACAAAATTAAGTAGAAAATATTTTGTATTGGATAAAAATAAAATATACAAAATGGTATGTTCAAGGAAACAGTACTTCCAATCAGTAGTTTCTTGCTCTAATACATATAGTAGAAATGAATAAATGTCTAAAGTCATTTAAGTTATATTTAAAAACGAAAATCAAATAGCAAGATTCTGTCAAGAACTATATAACAAATGGTGGCAACACTGAGCCATAGGTTATTTCTTGTGGCATTTTTGTAAGTTTGAAATAACTTCAAAAAAGAAAAAAAAAATTAAAAATGTCAATGAGATTTTCCATTAATAGAACATGTCAATAGATTACATAATTTGATATTAATAAACGTCAAAAAATAATTTGATATTACATACATTTATGATCAAAAAACTACACACACAAGGATATAAGTAAACATTTTAAAATTGGCAAGTGTTATCTACAGCAGCAGTCCCCAACCCTTTTGGCACCAGGGACAGGTTTTATGGAAAAGGAGGGACAGGAGAAGGGGTGGGGAAGAGTTATTTTGGAATAAAACGGTTTCGCCTCTGATCCTCAGGCATTACTCAGACCTAGTTCCCTTGCATGCGTTGTTTGCAATAGGGTTTGTGCTCCTATGAGATCCTAATGCCACAGCTGATCTGACAGGAGGTGGAGCTCAGACGGTAATGTTCACTTGGCCACTGTGCACCTCCTGCTGTGTGGTGCCTTTCCTAACAGTTCCCAGGGGTTGGGGACTCCTCATCTAAAGAAATAATAATTTAAAAAAAACTCTGCTTATGACAATACTTACTGATGAAATATTAATTTTTTCCCCAAAGTTAGGAACAGAACAATTTTATGTTTATTTTTACCACTTCTATTTGATACTGTACTGGTGATCCCCCCCAGAGGAATACATAAAGAAATAGGAATAATTGGTATAAATGGAACAGAATAAAGAACCCAAAAATAATGCCACACACTTATAGTCATCTAATTTTTGACAAAGTCAACAAAAATAAGTAATGGAGAAAGAACTCTCTAGTCAATACATGGTACTGGTATAGCTAGCTAGCTGCATGTAGAAGAGTGAAACTGGACCCTTGCCTTTCACCACACACACAAATTAACTCAAGATGGATTAAAAATTTCAAGGTAAGAATTCACGCTATAAGAATCCTAGAAGAAAACCTGGGAAACACCATTCTGAACATCAGTCTTGGCAAAGAATTTATAACCAAGTCCATAAAAGCAACTGCAATAAAAACCAAAAATGAAAAAAGAGACATAATTAAACTAAAGAGCTTCTGCATAGCGAAAGAAACTATCAACAGAGTAAACAGACAACCCACGAAATGAGAGAAAATATTCACATCTAACAAAGGCCTGATATCCAGAATATATAAGAAACTTAAACAATTCAACAAAAAATTACAAATACCACAATTGAAAAGTGGGCAAAAGACATGAACAGGTAAGAAGTATGTATTGCATGAGTGGCCAAAAAACATGAAAAAATTCTCAACATCTTTAATCATGAGAGAAATGTAAATCAAAACTACAGTGAGAGACCATCTCACACCAGTCAGAATGGCTACTTCGAAAAGTCAAAAAAACCACAGATACTGGAGAGGCTTTGGAGAGAAGAAACAACTCATACCATGTTGGTGGGAATGTAAATTAGTTCAGCCACCTGGAAAGCAGTTTGAAGATCTCCTAAAGAGCTTAAAACAGAACTGAACTACCATTCAACCCAGGAGTCTCATTACTGGGTATATCTCTGAAAGAAAATAAATCATTCTACCAAAAAGACACATGCATCTTATGTTCATTGCAGCACCATTGACAATAGCAAAGACGTGGAATCAACCTAAGTGCTCATCAGTGGTGGATTGGATAAAGAAAATGTGGACAATATACACCATGGAACATTACGCAGCCATAAAAATGAATGAAATCATGTCCTTTGCAGCAACATGGCTGCAGCTGGAGTCTATTATCCTAAGCAAATCAATGCAGGAAGAGAAAACCAAACACTGCATATTCTCACTTGTAAGTGTGAGATGAAATTTGGGTACTCATGGACATAAACTTTGGAAAAAATAGACAGTTGGGAATACTAGAGGGAGAGGAAGGAAGAAATAGATAGGGGCAAGGATTGGAAAACTGTGTACTGGGAACCTGTACTATGCTCAGTACCTGGGTGGTGGAATCATACCTATCCCAAACTTCAGAATCACACAATTATCCTTGTAACAAAACTGCACATGTATACCCTGAATCTAAAATAAAAAATAGAATTATACAAAAAGTAAAAAAAAATGAGGTACTTCATATATAACTAATAAGTATGTGTGATTATCCACTATAATTCTTTAAGGCGTTTTTACAGTTCAAAAATTTTTTAAACTAAAAAATAAAACAATTGAACTCATGAAGATAGAGAGTAGAAAGGCTAAGAAGGGTGATAGGGTGGTGGGGTGGTGGAAGGAAGGGGGTGAGGGTGGTTAATAAGCACAAACTATAGTTAAATAAAATGAATAAAATGTATTTGATAGTACAATAAGCTGACTATAGTCAAAAATAATTTATTGTACATTTAAACATAATTTGAAGAGTATAATTGGAATATCTGTACATAAAGGAATAATAAATGCTTGAGGTAATGCATATCCCATTTACCCTGATGAGATTGTTACACTTGTATGCAGGTATCAAAATCTCTTATGTACCTCATAAATATATACACCTACTATGTACCCATTAAAATAAAAAAAAATTTAAAAAGATGTAATTGTCATAAATAATTGGCATAAAAATTGTCAGCATTTGGAGATGACCTAATTGTGTGCATTATAAATATAAACTATCCAGAAATGATAAAGGATAATCTCAGCAAACCATTGAATAAAAAGACATTGAAATCACTTTTGTTTTAAAAGGCAGCCATAAAGCAGGTATCAAAAAATATATTTGAAAGCACTTCAAAAGAATCAAATATCTAATAATTAATTTCATAAAAGATGACAAAAATATACTGAAACTTAGCAGTCTATTGTGTTATATGAAGGAGACTGGAAAAAGTTAACAGACATTAGAAGATTTAAGATTGTTACGCTATCAAATCTTATGGAAATTCCAGTTCTTACCAAATATATTAATAGAATTAATAAAATAATGTGTGTGTATGACTGATGCATTTTGACACGCTGATTCTTAAATTTATATGATGATACAAAATATCTAGGAAAGTCAAGACAATCTTCAATAAGAATAACAAAGTTCAAGGATTAAAACTATCTGATTTTAATGCATTATATAACAGCAATAATTAAGTGTTATTAATAAAATGATTTAAAAATATAGAGTGGTCTAGAAATAGTTCCACATATAAACAGTCATTTTATTTACAACAAAGGCATTGCAGCATTTTGGTGAGGAAATAAGCAACCTTCCGATAAATAAATGGTGTTAGAGTAACTATTCGATAATATGGATCGAAATTATTCATTTCCTCAATACAATTATTATCAATATACATTTGGAAATTTTTTCAACCTTCCAATAAATTCATGCTATTAGAGTAACTATTTGATAATATGGATCAAAATTATTCATTTCCTCAATACAATTATTATCAATATACATTTTGGAAATTGTTATGCAAAGGTAAATTTAGGGAGTTATATATATGTATCTATATGCCACACCAGTAAATTTTTAGAAGAAACAAGAAAATATACTAGGAAGCAAAGATTACACGAGTATGATTTGAAAAAGAACTAATAACTAAAAAAATAAATTGGAATTTATTAAAATTAAAGAAATTCCATTTTATTTTTATTAAGAACATGTGTTATTTTGGATTCTCTGAGAAGCAAACACCAAAATGAATTATACATGCAAGAAGTTTATTAAGGAAAATGTCCATAACAAACAAACAAACAAACAATGGGAAGGAATCCTGGAGAAGCCCTGAGACAATGATTTAAGTTTCACTCAGAGTGAACAAGAGAGGAAAGGAAATAAGAAATGTTGAGTTTGAAATATCTTACACTGCAGTGTGATTTTAATGAAAGTCAACAAGGTTGTCAAGGTGTCCTGAAGTCATGAAGTCAGTTAGGAATCATAGGAGTCACACACCTCCCAGAAATTGACCTGCCTTAGTATCACTGCTATACTCAATCACTCACCGGCTGGGAGCAGGTGATGAGAAGTGTGAGTTCACGGAAAATGAGGTAATGGATTTCAGAGGGTGGCTGAGTTCTACAATCAATTATGTGCCTTGCAGCCATAGATATGAGAAGTACATTCTCATAGCCAGAATAGGTTGTGAATAGCAATAACAGTTTTATGCATATGTGTGTGTATATGTGTACAGATATATAAACACACACACAATTAAGTAGAATACTATATATGTTACATAAAATGTGACATATATATAATCAAAAGCAAAACAAAACAAAAACAAGATATGAATCTCTTGGTAATAAAAGATACATGAAAAATTGTGGAAATCATGTCAATCTTTAAAAAATGATTTAAAGAATAAACTAATGGATACATAGTCTTCAATTCTGGAATGGTACTGATTCTTATTAAATAAAGCATAGAGTTAAACTAATTTAATTAGAATCAGTGAGAAACTTGAAATGCCTTTAAGACAGTCTACAAATAAGTTAACTGCTAGGAATATCTGTGGAATATGGGGAAAAGAAACAAACTGGGGGATTTCATGCTAAATAGTAACATTTATTACAAAGGCACAATAATTCAATTAAGATAGAAGGATGCTGTTTCAAAGAATAGGCCGAAAAAAAAACCAGATTTGTGCATACGCAGAACTTGATTTATGGCTGACGTGACACTGCAGATTAATGGAGAGAGGATAAACCTTTCAGAATTTGGTGGTAGGACTATTCATTATCTTGTAATAATTATCTACTGCTGCATATAAAGCCCCCCTCCCACACAGTGATGGCTTTAAAATAACAAATTTATTCAGTTCTTGTTTTTGCAGGTAACCTGATGTGCTTATGTTCTTAGCTGGTTTGGCTGATCACTGTGGTCATTTAGTAGCTTAGCTGTAACTGAGTGGTCTAA